>JAXGGA010007846.1:0-60188 GCA_038373865.1 Uloborus plumipes | reverse complement strand
AAATATAAGAAATATGAAAGTCATTTACTCTAAAGTAACAAAATATTTCTCAGCTTTGTTGGTATGTGAGGAAGCACAATCAAGAATTGAACTTGGATTTTGGTGTGATCATTAAGAGTAAGAATCTGAGAAACTCACGCCTAGTATTATGAGGTGATTCATGACATCTCGGATTTTTTCGGGAAAATTACCAAATGTTTATTATCTTACTGAAAGACCAAATCCAGAATGTTTTGTTCTAAAGTTGAGTTGTTTAATTTTTATGGAGCCCTAAAGGTAAAGGTGCGTTATTTAAAATTAAGCTGATTTTCAAGACATGAAAGTTGCTGTGAGCCAACACTCTTACTAAGGAACTGTTGAACTCCCGATTTTCTTTTTGTAAATGGAATACAGAAGATTCAAACTTTACAAAATGAATGTTAAATTTGAGGTAAGTTGTTGCCGTAAGGTCAGTGAAGGCCCTCAAAACAACTTCCTCTGCCAACAACGTATTGAAATATTTCTTTTTGCCGATGTTATACTCCTTTCTTTGTCTTAACAGACAGTTGAGTCCTTTGAGGAGAAATGTTAAAAAAATTTTTACAAAAAATATATTTTTGCCTGTGCATATGCTGTTAGTAGAGGAAGTTATGACCGTTTGAATATCGGTAAAATATGACACTTTTCATATTTCGGCCTTACGCAACTAAATGCACGTTGAACTTTCCTCAGTTGTTTATACATTATTTAAAAGTGCTTACACTGGTTTTTCAAACGACACTACTTTTGCCGTGCCAACTGAAATGTACAAGCTGTTTTTGGACCTCAAAAACGCTAAAAAAACGTCAAAAATGCCTTGTTTTGAGGGCCTTCACTGACCTTACGGCAACAACGTACCTCAAATTTAACATTCATTTTGTAAAGTTTGAACCTTATATATTCCATATACAAAAATAAAATTGGAGTTAAACAGTTCCTGGTAAGAGTTTTGGCTCACAGCAACTTCCGTGTCTTGAAAATCTGCTTAAATTTGATGCCGCACCTTCACCTTTAGGGATCTATAAGAACTAAACAACTCAACTTTAGAACAAAATATTCTGGAGTTGGTCTTTCAATAAGATAATAAACATTTGGTAATTTTTTGGAAAAAATCTGATACGTCATGAATCACAGGCGTGACGCTCTCTCAGATTCTTGCTCTTAAGAATGGTTTTCCATTTCCATTTTTTTCCTATTTTAATTTTATATTTTTAGTTTACATTAAGTATTCTTGGGTATGTCTCTTCGCTTCAAAGGAATTTTTTTACATTTGTTTTTTAATGTTGATAATTTACTTACTGTTGCTGTTGAATTGTGTTTTAGGAAACTCACAATAATTTTTCCTTCATATTATACTAATCATCAAAAAATGCAAAAGCCATAAAATTTTCTAACACTATCTGAAATAAGTAACTTGATTACTAAAATAATTTCTTAAAAATTTAGATTATTCAAGCCTCACCTTGGTTTTGTTTCCTTTGTTCTTCCTCACAATGTGCAGACAGTCTTTTAGAAGTAAGAAATGAATGGGAAACCAATATTTTATCCTTTTATCAAACAAGTGTTTTGGCGTCGACATCATTCAGGGAATACAGCCTACAATATCCACTTAAAGTTTTATCTTTGTTTGATGGCATCAGTACTGGTAAGAATCGTTATTTTAGTATATTACTTTTCCCCTTTTTATCTATTATCTACCACAAACATGCTATTCCAAAAGAAGGGGACTTTTCACACCTCAATTATTTCTTTTTTCAAGTCAGTTAACTCTAGTTAGGTAACTCTAGTAAAGATTAAATAATTGGGAAAGATGTGAGTGTATCTGTATTGCAAAAATTCAACTGGTAAAATTAGAAGTAATAAGTGATTTTCAAAGATTTTTACTAGAAATGGAAGATTTTGTCTAATCTATTGTGTAATTAGTATTGAAATAAAATATGATTACGGTCTTTTAAAGAAATTCTTGTCTGTAAGACAAACATATAAACGTTATATTTTTATAAATTCAGTAAAAATGTACAGTAATTTGAAAGTATACATCTTTTTTTCCTGTTTTTTATGTTCTAAAAATCAAAATTTATAAGCTTATAAATATGCAGTAAAACCTCTTCCAACAGTCACCTCTACTGAGCGGCCACCCCTCATAACGACTCTTAGCTTTTATTAACACTTTCCAGTCTAAGCCCGAGTTCAGCTCGGGGTCAAGTTTGAGCTACTGTTACTCTGAAAATACGTTTTTTTTTTGTTTCAATCCTTTTTAGATATTATCTATGAACCTTTTACTTTCTTTAAAAAAATATAGATAGCATCACCAATCAGAATTAACTGCAGGAGACATAGAATCAAGGCTTATACGAGTTAGTGCAAGCGTGTGACAGTGCAAATCCGTGTTTTGAAATGTACCACACCAAAGCAAATTTTGCAAAATAATGTGTATTTGAAAATTAAATCTTTTTAAAAACATTTGTTCAAGATTTGGGTAAGTTTTTAATTAAATTTGTGCATATTTTCATGGTCAAAAATGATATTTTCCTATGCGGAACTTTTTTTTCAAGTTCCAAACATGCATTTTTCGACAATTTCTTACTCAATATTAATTGTTGTTTCACTTAAATAGGTCTTTCATCATGAAAGAAAACATTTTGAAGTATTTAATAAATTAAAATTACCAACATTAACTTTTCCAAGTTTTTTTTAAAAATTACGAAAAGCGACAAAACCCCCCAGTTTGGAGAGAGATGCGCGGTCGAAAAAGTTCAGACCTGAAAGTGTTAAGTTTTCTGTTATTTCTGTGGCAATCGCTGTGATGCTACTGAGTTGCAAAGCCTTTATGCTATATGTAATTTATGACTTAGCTTTTTGAAATAACACAATGAAGTTTTGGTTTTTCATAGAGTGATTTCTAAATTTGATTCATGTTTGTGATAAACTAGCTGTGATGATACTTCTAAATATTCTTATTGCTGTCAACTTGGTAATTGATGATGCATAGGGAAACATGTGTAATTGTACTTAAAGCATTAATTTTGTTCATAATTGGTAAATTGCTTTCCTATGTTTTTTTAATGAACATTTCTTATGTTTGCATTGTGAAGATCACAAGATTTTTCTGAACTAGGAAGTAATTGTTTTAAGTGCACAAAAAACATATGGTCATTGAAAATTTATTTCCCTCATACTAAAGAATGAAAACACAAAATCTTTATTTACCTATGATAAAGTGACATACAAACTTTTCTTTTGCATGGCAGAATTTATTGTTATCATTAAGAGACATAAATGAAAAAATAATAGATATCTTATTAATGAGTTGAAGCAACATCTTCATCAAAACTCAACAATTTACCCCCTGTCCCACAGAGATGAGCACCACTACTGTCTTATTCTAAAAGATAAGAAAGAGCATGATCCATATTCTTTTCAGTGCTATTATAGTTGAAAGTTAAGTAATTCAAGCACTTGCTAAAGCTGCAATGCTACCTTTAAATGGCCTGCCATTTGGCACACTTGTTCTCATTGATGTAAAAAACCAATGTGAATATCTTCTATTCTTTTACCTTATGTTTTTTCATCAAAATGAACTTCACTTTAAACTGAAATAAAAATTACAAAGTGGTTTAAACCAGCTGTACTGTCAGTGATAAAAATTCAACTTAATGCCTTGGTAATTCTAAGAGAGAAATATCATTCTGTGTTTTTTTATTGTAAAGTAAGTCTTTGAAAATCATTTCAATGCTCATTTAATTGATATATTAAAGATTGCTTAGTTTTATAAATTTGAGCTGCAAAAAATAGGGAAAAATTTTGATTGCATTTGGAAATACTGTCAAAAATTGCTGTCTCGAACCTACTAATCTGTCTTAATAATCTAATCTGTCTTATGTAAATATATATAAGTAAGAAATAAATCCTTTACACTTTCCGCAAAAACTCTTAAGATATTTTCTTTTTTATCTGAAAACATAATTAAAAAAAAATCCTTCACATGTTGAATTTTTGCAACAGGAGCTAGGCTTATATGTTTTAACCTGGCTATTTTTGTAGCAGAAACAATTCTGAAGACATATGCTTATAGTCTTTCATCCCTCTTTCGCCGAAAATAAAAGAAAAGGAAACAGGTTAAATAATAGAGGAGTGGTTTTTGAAGGTGGGCTGGAGTCTTTTTTTTTTTTATCTCAGTGTTTCTTACCAGAAGTGAGATTCTTAGCGATTTTCTTTTGGTTTGGGGCATGTGCCTACTTAGACAGCAGGTAATTTTTTTGTTACTGACCAGTTTTTTAACAAAAACGGGAGAGTATGTTCTTCAGCATTCTGCTTTTTTCCTCCTAAAAAGCGGTTGATGACAAGCTTAAATTGAAGGTGCTTTTCATTGTAGATAAAATTAGTATTTTCAAGTTTGTGAATGAAAACAACTTAATTAAAAATTCCTGCTTATTTCAAAACCTTCCTAGTACGTACACTTTCTGCAATAAGAAATCAAGTTATTCAGAAAAACTACAATGAAGAAAATTGCAAACAATGAAAACTCTGAAGTATGCTTACTCAACAACTGCAAGCAATACATTGCATTGATTACTAACTTGAAAGCTCTGTATTGATTTTTTTTCTCTTTCTAAGAGATTCAAGATATTCAGGTTGTACTCTAATATAAAATTTTTCACATTAATTAAACTGTTTTACATACAATCTCATATGCTTATTACAGGCAAACTTATATTGGATCTTCTTGAAATAAAAGTTGATAAATATTATGCTTGTGAAATTGATGAAGATGCTATACATGTTTCAAAATGTCAACATGTAGACAGTGTAATCCATCTTGGAGATGTTTGCCATCTGACTGAAAAGGAGGTCTGTTATAGAATTTTGGTAATATATTGTTATTTGAAGGCATAGCCTTTGAAAGATTTATTTTATTTAGTCCATCATTTTTATCTATGTATGTTATACACCTCAGCTCAATTTTTCATTTCAATTTGTAAAAAGGAAATATTTCTTAAGCATTGCTTCGTTAAAGAAAAAAGAAAGAAAGAACTTCAAAAATTTAATTATCTTTTTTTTTTTTTTTTTTTAAGAGTTAATTTTATTTGTGAGTTAAATAAAATTCTAATTTCATAAGTATCTTTCAATAGCATTTCCTATGCTTACTTTCTATCCCCAAAAAGTTTTTTTTTTTATATATTTTTTAAAGTTTTCGCAGTCAGACGTAAGAGTCAAACATTTTAGAGATTTCTTTTTAACTTTTGTGCAATTCATTTCAGAATAATATCAAAGTTGATAATGTTCAGTGCTATCCTGGAACTAAGCTAAAAATGGGCAGACAATTGTGCTTTGCATTGTATAGGCGTTTCAAAAAAGTTGCCGAAATTTTCCACTTCCGGAGTTTTGCTTTTATTTTTAAGTAATGTTACATGCAAAATGTATTGCTCAAATTAATTTTTTATTTAAAATTTTCTTTGGATTATAGTAACAGAAGGCTGTTACTCTATTCTAGCACATGATTTGTTTTAAATTAATTATTTTATTTATTTGTGTTGATAATGTATGTTTTTGAGAAGAAGCCCAAATTTTAAAATGAAGATTAATTAGTTGATGAAAATAATATTTTCTGTTAAGCATGATTTTATAATCACAGAAATTTAAATTTAAAAAAAAGTTTTTTTTTATTATATATTTCATTTTAAGAAATTATGAAAAGAAAAGATAGTTGAAATTTAGCCATTGTATTGTTGAAACATTACAAGTGAGGGCAATAACTCGCATGTTTTTAAGGGTCATGGGCACTCATTTTGACTACTTGGCTACTGCATTGGATTTTGTAGTGTCAAATTGTTGTCTTGTATTTTAAAGTTATACAATGTGTTTCAAACATACATTAGACTGTCAATTTATGTCGGGATACGTTTTTGTAAATTGTTAAAAATTGTAATTTAAAAAAGTTCCTTTCTATATGATCTTTGGTAAATTTAGGAAATTTTTTGTGAATTTCAGGTCTTAAAAAAGTGATTGTTGAGCATTTGCAGTTATAATAAGGGAAAAAAATGGGCTCAATAAGTGAAGGACCGCTCCTAGTAATTTTACATAATTGTAATTTCCAAAAATCACTTTCAGACAATCTTTAGTGCTGGGAGCAAGAAAGTTTTGGAATCTAGTGTTGTACATTTTTGAAACTGAAGTCTTTAGAAATTGATTGCAAGTAACCTTAGCTTACATTAATGAATTTTGAATCCTCGCTCTTGGTAATTTTTCAAAATTGTTGTTTTAAAAACCTTTTTAGACTATCTTTGGTGTTATGGAAAACAAGAGAGGTTCGAGGGCCTTCATTTGAATTTTTTTAAATTGAATTCTTAAAAACCTGAAGGGCTAAGTGTATAAAATTTATCTCCTAATTACACAGCTGTAGATCATCTTTGGTGTTATTTGAAGGCACAATTTTTAGAACTTTCCCTTGGAATTTTTTGGAAATATATGTCCTAAATACAGCTTTTTTGACAAGAATGAAGGTAATGTTTTTTGAGCTCCTCCCGCCAAAATTTCTAAAAATTGTAGTTCTACAAATGTAATTTTGAACAGTTTTTAGTGATCTTAGCAGGAGGGAAAGTTTGGGGCCCCCTTTTAGGTAAAATTTTGCTTTTGAACTTATAAAAACTTTATGTCATCGTAGGTGCCTTTTCAGTGATTTTATTTTTAACAAAAGAGAAAGAAAAGATAGAATTCTACAAATCTTCCCGTTTTTTTTTTAAATTTGTTTTAAAATCGGTTTTCGCAATTTTAGAAGGTCTTTGGTGCTGATAGGACTAGTGGTTTGGGACTGCCCCCTGATTTTTTAAAAAAATTATTCTCTTAAAATCTGAATTTCAGAAAATTTGTAATGATGTTGGAAGAGGACTGGATGAGAGCAGCTAGAAATTACTCTGTTTATTTTTCATTTTCCAAAACTGAAATCTTGAAAAATGGGACTCTAAACCATCTTCAGGAACTCTCCTCAATGTTGTAAATTTATGCTTTTAAATTTATGTTGGTGGGGGGGGGGAGGTTAGTGGCACTATCTAATGGAAAGTTTTGGGGTTTTTACGTCATAAAAGCAAAATCTTTGATAAACTTTAATGATGGAGGGTCTTAGGAGTTATTTATCTATTCTTCAAAATTAATGTCATGAAGATTGTCAATGACATTAAAGGGAAGGATAGGATTTGGTTAGTTCCCACAAAATCGGTCAAAATTTAATTAATTCTAGAACCGCGGAAGGGGTCAATTTGACCCAAAGCAAAGTTTAATTTACCCCCATGCGAAAACTATGGATTGAAGAAACAATTCCTTTAATGATTTTCAATAATTTAAGGTGAAGAAAAATTTACCTGGTTTAAAAACTCCTGGCATTAATATTTGTTTGGTTATTAGAACTTATACTTAGAACTGCGGTAGGGGTTAATACAGGGAAGTCATTTCAAAATTTTCCAGGGGGGGACGGGCAAGGGGTGCATACACAATGTAAAATTTAACAAAAAGTGGCAAAAATCACTCCCACTTATGCCAATACATTGATTTCCCAAAGTCAGGGGGGGGGCAATCGACCCCTCCTGCCTCCCTAAATGACGGGCCTGGGTTAATATGACCCATAAGAAATCTTGAAGTACTAACGACGAAAAATGTATCATTTCTCGTAAGCAATTGAAGTATGCTTCTTCCTGAACATATAGCTTCTGAAATGGAATACTTAGGCAGTCAATTGAAAAGGGGGGAGGTCAACTGCCTGACCTCTAAGAATTGATGCTTTTACATATACCGGCGGGTTCTTGTTGTTTCCAGATAAATTTGCATGTTGCCCTTGAAAAATTAGAAATGGAATGGGGTGCAGCTCCTTGGGATTGCAACAGAAGCATTATGATATGTTGGTCATAAGCAGCATGCTGGGTTTGAAATGCAAGCTGCATTTGAATACGATAAAAATTACATTGGAGACATTTTATTATGTTATAAGAAAGACTTCTGTAATCATAGTATCCCTGGAAGCTATACAATATTCAAAAGAATTATCTATGAAGTGTTTACAAGGTCATGGTAATAATGGAACTGTTTTGATTTTGAGTTGTTGAAAGTAAAGATTATTGGTAAGGCTCTTAACAAATGCTGTTCCTTCTCATCACAAAAATTATGACACATTATTGAATTTGAAAAACTAATATTCCAAGAAACAATACATACACGGAAAATTTAAAAAAATCAATAATAACATTTAAAGCGTTAAATTAGGCAAATAGGGCAAGTTTTGAACGTCTTTCAAAATGGAGCAAAGATTACGATTTTTGAAAGAAGTTGAGGCAAACACTAAATAATAAGTGCAGTATTATCCACAACAGTCCTTCAAATGCTTTGTCGTGTTATGAATGAATTGATAGTGAAGCACATAAAAAAATGCACTGGGGGGGGGCAGGGGTGGCCATCCCCCCCAAGCTCAATGGCGCAAATTCCCCCCCAAAAATTTTGCCAACCCTCTTTTACTAATTTATTTTTTATTTTTAGCGCTCTCTATTTATTTATTTTTTAAATATTATTTATTTATTTATTTATTTTTTATTACAATTATTATTACTTAATTAAAAAAATTCTGCGCTACGCCACTGAAAGTTATCATTTTATTATGACTTAAAAATAGACACTGAAGGTTTCAACTGAATGCAATACTTCTAATCCCAAGATTTTTACGCACTATTTGTTTAAATAGGGCTGGGTGAAATAAACAGAATCTGAACGGATAAGATTAGTTTAAAATATTTACAATAAACAGCAATACATTAACTAAATAAACTTGCTTGTGCTATGCAAATGAAAATAACTATTATAGTACAAACAAACATTTTCGTAGATTAATGAGTGTCATATAAATAAAACAATAATTTCAACTCGATCTTTGATAGTAAAATCAAACATTGAAAGACAATTCAAATGTTTAAAAATGTGACGCATAAAAAGGTAGATAAATACCATTGTAATATTTATATATGTTGATCAGCTAAAAGCGTGAAGTCGTAAATTTCCACGAAAATTTTCTCATTTGGGAGTTTATAATGAGGCATAAATTAATAAAATCAGATAATAAATTCGGGTGGGATAAATGTAATAAAAAAAGCTATGAAAATGATTAGTAATTCCCAATAGCAACAAGAAATTAAATCAATGATATAACTTACACTTAGCAAATGAAAATAATGCCTCTTTGCCTGGACCGTCATTTCAAACTTTTCCAGCGACGGCAATGGGTATGTATTCAATGTAAAATATGCCAAAAAATAGTAAAAACCCCGCCCACTTGCAGGTAAACACATTGTTTTCCCAAGGGGGGGGGGGGGTTGACCCTCTGAATCCCCTAAATGACGGGCCTACCCTCCACTTCGTAAGAGTCCAGGTGCCTCTCAAATGGTAATAGCCATCAAGAAATAATTGTGCAACATGAAAGAATCTTAGTCCTGTTAGAAACAAACAAATTAACTTCTCAGGCAGACACTAAAAAATTCATTTTCTCCCTTTTAACTTTTAGCCCAATATTCATGTGCCATAGCTATCATGGAACTAATGAATTCCCTATTTCAACGCATGCATAAAAACAGTTCAGGATTTTTAAGATGCAAGCCATGCTCATATATAGCCACTTAATGAAACGTCATTAATACTAATAAACCAGGTGTTTGGTGGTTATATATATATATATATACATATAAAGTGTACCTTTTTGAAATCAAATAATTAACAAAGTAAGATAGTTTTAAAATACTCTTACAAGGAATGTTTAATATAAATCTTACCGTGAAGTTGATGGTGCATTTTGTATATTTGTCATTGTCACCGTTGAAACAGTGGAGCCTGCACCCGTGTTACTAGTCGCTTTATCCCAAGTACTACTGCCTTTCTTAACAGCTACAACTTTGTACTTGATATTAATATTATTTCTAAATTAAAATGCATGTTTTTTGTGACAATGTTCAGTCCATTTGTCTTGTCTGTGCACAGTGTTGCAAAGTACTTCTAAATATTTATATTTGAACGAAGTTTTAAGAGCTCTAGGCATCTTCGAAGGATTTCTTTTAAAATTTCACAAAACTTGAACCGCCATTTACTATGAACGCGACAAGCTGCTACAAAATAGTCGATAACAGCGCATCTCACATTAATATGGCAACAGTACGGTAGGCAGAAACTGTGACACTCCGCATTGAGAAATCTTTATCATCTAGTGTTAAGATTAAACTGAACTGAAGTGTAAAAAAAAATAATAAAGTAATAAAAATAATAAAATCAAACGTTGGAATTTGGAATACCCGTAGCTAATGACTTCGGAGCAGAAAAACTGCATAATTTTGTAGTTGTAAAACGGTATATATAATGTCATTTTGTTGATGTTATTTGTCTATTAGGGTGAAATACAGCAACTAATACATTCCCGCAAATAACGAGTTCCAGGCGCCACTAATAAATAATGTTTAGGCTGGAAGTTCCTATTTTGCATTTGAGCCGAGATTTGTTATGGTGTCAGTGGTAATGCTGAAGTTGAATTGATAGTAGGGATGGACCGGATAGTGATTTTGCCGGATACCGGATATCGGATATCCGATGGCTCATCACACGCCGGATACCGGATATCCGGCCGGATATCCTGCGGATATCCGGCATTACAATTACATTGCATGTTCGCTTATTTTTATGTAATGCAGCTTCAAAACAATAAATCAAAGTTGTTTCTCGCATAATTTCTTTAAGAACATGTTAAATACATTTAAATTAATTTTTAAAGCCTCTATTTTATTTGTACAGGAGTAGCGCTACATATGAAATGAAACACTAGCATATTGTGATTTCTTTCTAAATTATGTATTTTTATCAAAATAGACGAAACTTTAAAAGATTGAATTAAATATTTCTGTATATACTCAAAGTTTAAACTTTTAATTATTCTTAGTTTAAATTTTAAAGCTTTTCTGTTTCAATATCATTTCAATAGGTTTCTACGTAAATGATACAGTTATTAAATATTTCACCAATATTAAAAAAAAAGAAAGAAACAAAGAAAGAAAAAAGGAAAAAAAAACTAAGCTCAGATAAACGTTTTTTTTTTTTTTTTTTCAAATTGATACATATTTTATTAGAATTTTATGAATTTAAACTTCATTACAAAGTAACACATTTTCTTATTTCTAATTTTGCAATTATATAAAGCAAAATTTTGCTTTGAAATTCTTTTTTTTAAAGAATAATATGCATGTAATTTTTCTAACATACAAGTTAAAGAAGAAAATATTAAAACAGGACCAGTGTGTTAAATAATAATAATAATAATAAAGTTATACTCAAATAATCAGTTAAAAATTTTATATAACTCCAAAAAACAAAGGAACATGTTTTCTGAAGATTCAAATCAGCAGTTTAAATATACTTTTAAGAGGTATGCTAAAGTTGTTCACTTTTTAAAAAACAAATGAGTAAACTTTACTTAAATAATCAACTTGAAATTTTACTTTAGTTCCAAAAAATTAAGATACACATTCTTAAAAGTGGCAAATTATCATTTTAAATACATTAAGGGTCATGCTAAACATATTCACTTTTTTAAAAACAAATTAATAAACTAATTCTTAAACGATCACCTCGAAATTCAACTTCATTTTGAAAAAATAAAGATACATTCCGAGATGCAAATGTTATATTTATGGGTTATTCCAGCCAAAATGGTACAAATCATGTCTGAAATTGTCGAGTTAAGTTTATCAAATGAAGTAATTTTCGCCAACTAATCATTGTTTTAAAAATTATTCTCTGTTTATTTGTGCATAATAAAGTGTAAATGGCTTGTATATATGAGTCATTCATTAAGGGTTTTGAATAGTTCGACCACTTTGTGTAACAGAGGAGACAAATGAGGTTTGAAAAATATATTTCTAATCGTAAAGAAAAGTTAATTACAGAACAAGTATAAAATGAACTAAGCATCCTAAAACTAATTCTGTCTGCAATTTCAAGAAAAAATATTTTTTGCACTATTAATGCGACTGTAACAGAGTGGACATCCCACAGTGCAAATTAACTATCATCAGCAAAGAATTTTAGGCTTATCTTAGTTACTGATTATATAATTCAATGTATCAAAGTAATCAAAGCAGATACATTACTTGTACTTATTTAAAAAAAATATCACATTGAATGCGATTGCTTATTTTATTTCTGAAAGGCTTGTAACAGAGTGGACAGTTTGAAACATAAAAAAAAATCTAGGAACAAAGATAAATAGGTGTTTTTCCAAGATTTTTTTGTTTACATACATAAAAATCAGCAGAAAGGGTGTCAGAAGCATTTTTTGTGCTGTGCATTGCAAATGATTTTGTTGTTGCATTTCAGCTTAATCTTAAATTGCATTTTAAGTCCTAGCAATTTGAAGCTGGGGCAGATCATTTTTTCCTTCTTTTGCCAAAGATTTTTTTTTTTTTTAGGGGGGGGGGGTCCTTTATAAATGGCTTATGCCTAAATAAGTAATACTTGGTTACACACAATTAGATGGAGAACAATTAAAAAATATAATTAATTGGTGGAAACATTAAATTAATTCCAAAATTCTGAAGTATCAGACTGATTTGTACCATTTTCGCTGAAATGACCGATATATCTATTATTTAAAAACTGAGTTCTTTCTAATAATTTTGCTATTTTCTAAATTCTAGTACTTGTCTCGTGTGAACAGTTTTTGTGACAAAACTGTCGCCAGACGATAGATAGTAATTTCTCACTGCATGAAATTCGAATCAAAATTATTTTCACATATGTACATCATGTGAATGGTTCAATGACTATGTTTAGTCAAATTCCTCAAGGGGTTGAAGCTAATCGAACGTTTACTGCGACATGTTTGATTGCCATATCTCATGAAGTAAAGCGGAATTAAATATTGAAAATTGGTCCATAGGTAGACCCTATTGAGTACAGTTGGTGATTCAATTTGTTTGTCAATATCTCAATTGGACGGTTGTAGCAATCAAAAGTGCTTATTTTCATGTCATTGTGAATATCTGTATCTCGAGAAATTTATTAACATTGACAATTTGCAATGAATTTTAATGACACTAACCAATATGGAAGCAAGCTCGATTAAATTTGCGAATCGCCAGGAGTGTGATTTTTGCGCTTAGTCAACAATGCGAAAAATTAATTCATTAAGAAATCGCTTTCACGCTATTTAATTATAAAAACATCTGAAAACTTTCATTGATTTGAAATTTTTAACTGTTGCCAATTTCTTTTACTAACAAATAAAATGTTTGCAATTAATCTAAACAAGGCTTTTGCAATGATTTCAATTTCGCTCATTGATTCTGCATTTGCAGGGTTAAGATAATTGGAAATTGGAGCTGTCTCAATTATTCGGGCGAGTACGTATTAATTATTTTGTACGTTCGAGTTAGCTATAAGTACTTAAATTGTGAAGGCTACTGACAGCTAGTCCTTCTTTTGCCAAGAATTTTTTTTTTGGGGGGGGGGAGGCTTTATAAATGGCTTATGCCTAAATAAGTAATACTTGGTTACACACAATTAGATGGAGAACAAATAAAAAAAATATAATTAATTGGTGGTAAACATTAAAATTAATTCCCAAAATTCTGAAGTATCGGGACTGATTTGTACCATTTTCGCTGAAATGACCGATATATTATCATTATTATTTAAAATTATTCTAAACATGTTCACTTTAAAAAATAAATTAATAAACTTATATCTAAATAATTAACTTAAAGTTTTACTTAAATTCTAAAAGACAAAATACACTTTCTAATGATGCAAATTAACATCTTAAATACAGTCAAGTCTCAATAGCTCATAGTCCCAAGGGACCGGCTAAAAACTTAGAGTTATTGATAGTTCGAGTTACAAGCAGTTCCTACCGTCTTTTCAAGAATTTGGGACCAAATGAAAACTTTGAAATGAAGGTATATTTGAGTTTATAAAGCTTTGAGTTATCGAAACTCGATTGAATGTTATTGAGGGTCATGCTCAACATGTTCTCGAGGAGTTACGGAGCGGCGTGACAGACGTGAAAAGATTCTAATAGCAGAGAAATATCTTTTCTGAAAGGAAGGTATTACAAAAAGAAAGAACGAAACAAAGTGCAAAATTCAAAATTTCTTTACACACATTTAAACTCTTTCAAAAAAAAAAAAAAGCATGGTTTTAAGTTGCGACGATTCATGGGGACAGATGTTTTCATTATCTAAAAGAAAACTTTCGTCAATGTTAGATAGGTTATTTAGTGTATGTTATTTTCAATTATAATAAAGCAATAATAGTGGCAAAGTAAAAAATATCTAATTACAACATCATTGGGTGTTAATAGATCGCAATTTTTGTTAGAAGCACAAAAACTAAAAATAAAAGAATTCAATAAATAAAATAATTTGAGAATTTATATTAAAAGCTACTGCGATTAATTTTTATGAACTAACGATATGATCGTAAGTTTTTTTCAAACTTTTGTCGCACATTAATCCTTGAAGGTTTGTAGCCTTTTCTTTCTAAATATTTTAACTAAAATATTTTTGAAAAGCTGAAGACAATCATATTTTATCTGGCAATTGTGAAAAATCAAATATGCAGAATGCTTCCATGTCCAGTACACAGTCGGAGGAATAACACAATTTTTGTTTTAGAAGCAAAAATTGGTAAAAAGGAAAGATGAAAAGTAATTACATCATCTAAAAGGTTTATCAAACAATGAAATTTTTAACTAAGATTTTTATAAAAAAGAAAATATTTAATTAGGTCCTCACATCAATTCCGGATATTCCCCACATCAATACCGGATACTTAGCCGGATATCCTGCAAAAATCTTCCGGATATCCGTATCCGGGGCGGTCAGCCGGATCGGATATCCGGAAGTACCGGATACTTAAAATATCAGCCGGATAGGCCGGATACCGGATAGTTACCGGATATCCGGTCCATCCCTAATTGATAGCGTATCTTTTTTTCCCCCGCTTAGCAGTTTTATTCTAATTACTCAGCAACAAATTCAGATACAAATCGTTGCGAAAAGAAATTAATATTTTTCGATATTAACTTCGCACAAAAAAAAAAAAAAAAAAAAAAAAAAAACGTAAATTTAAAACAAAATGAAAAAAAAAAATTAAATATAAAGTTGATAAATAATTAAAATTGAAAAAATAAATTGATAAATAATTTAAATTAGTAAATAAATAAGTTAAAAAATCCCCCCCCAAAAATTTTGATGGCGCAACTTGCGCCATAATCCCCCCCTGTGGGCACCCCTGGGGGGGGGGATATGAAATATATCCTCAGCTCAATAGCATTGAAGTAAAATGAAAGGCATTCTGTAGGAGCATAAGCACCGTGACCCCTGGTCCCTTGTACTAATCAATAGCATTAAAAGAAATATATGTTTTCATACCAATTGTATACACAGCTAAAATATTTTTGCAAAATGAGTCCAACTACTTAGTTTGGGGCCAAAAGAATGGGGGCTATCTGGAATACAATGCTAAGAAACTAAATTCATAAAATAATGAGATTTTTATGCTTTAACATAAAACAGGAGCAGCTCTTCTGTAATATTTTGCACCTTGATGGTACTTTATTCTTTGGTTTTATGTAAAACTATCACTGAAAAATTTGCTAGTAAGCAGCAATTTATTCAAGATGATTGGAAAATCATGAGAAAAGTTTGTTCTGCTTCATTTAGAAAAACAATAAAAAAATCAATAATAATTTTTTTTAAAAAAAGGCAAATGTGTATGTGATGCTACAAATGAAGACAACAGACAACGGCAAATTAAATGCAAGCAAGATGTATACCAAAGTTGTGAAAATAAAACTATAGATATATGTTCAAAGTATAAGGATCTTATTTGTGCGAAATGTACAAACTTACTTTTACGTTTTACGTACAACTAATTCTGTAAACTGTATATTATAATTTTTAAACCATAAATAACTGGTAACATTTATTATTATTATTTTATCTGTCTTAACATATTCAACTAGATACTCTATTTTCCCATTGAAAATAGCAAGTGTATGTATATTTTTTAGAGATACGTTACTATACGCAAGGCTATAAATTTTTTAAAAAATACCATTTTGTAAAAAAAACCCAATTTCTGTTGTTTTATACAAATAAATAATTTAATACAAATGCCGAGAAATATTAATCATTATTTTCCTAAAAAATATTTCAGTTGGCTTAATTGAAAGTTTGTCCATATTTTATTGGATTACGATCTGGGGGTCAAAATGACCCGCCCCGCGGTTCTAGGTATATCGAAACTACCCCGGTCCTAGTGTTAACAGAAAGGCTGTTGCACCCCACTTTTTGTAACCCTTGGGTTGTAGGTACTGGCTCCTTTCAATTTTTCATAAATTAAGTGCCCAACAATGCAATTTTATACTATTTTTAAAGATAGAAAATTTGCAATTATCCCAGAATTTCTTTAAAAATTAGAAACATAGAATTAAAATTTTAGACTATCTTTAACATTTCTGGGGGGAGGAAGTTCGGAGCGCTTCCCCTTAAGTTTTTGTAAATTGAAGTCTTAAAACTGTGTATCAAGACCATATTCATTGGCATTTAGGAAAGGATGAGGTTCAGGAATTCTCCACTGGCCACTTTTTCAAAGTTGAAGCTCTTCACTTGCAATTTTAGATGATCTGCAAAACTTTTGGAATGAAAATCTTGAAAAAACAAAATTTTAAACGATCTTTAATGATTCAGCAGTAAGTTACTGCCCCTAAGCCAGGGCAAAGTCAGAAGTACATGAAATACACTGCCAGCTTGACCACATCATACAGGTGCTGCAGTTTCATCATCAGTCTGGCTTGTACAGTAACTGAGCTAACTGCAAAATCCTCTTGCAGAAGCTAAGAGTGTCAAACTAGAAGCCAAAGTAAAAACAGCACTCCAACGAGCTCAATCGCTTGCTGGTGTGACCTATCGAGTTCAACTGTGCCATAGCTGCAGTCGCTCGCTGGTGTGCTATTTTTACTTTAGCTACCAGTTTGTTTAGCACTCTTAGCTTAAGTCAGAGGACTTTGCCTCTATCTCGATTACTGTCTAAGCCTAACTGATGGTTCCTAATGAAGGTGAAGCTGCAGTATCTGGTTGATATGGCTGAGCTGGCAGTGTATTTCATGTAGATCTTTGTTGATATTGGGAGCAGTGATATGGTTCGGGCAGTTACCAACTGAAATTTTGTGAAATTCTAGTTTCAAACATTCAATTTAGACTCCTAGCATCATAGCATCATCTTCGATGATGCTAAGAGGGATGAGCTTGCAGGCTGTCCCCTAATGCTTTTTGGAATCAATGTCCTGAAATATAAGTTTTAAACAATCTTTAATGGTACTGAGGGAGCATTGAAGGGGTTCAAGAACCCCACTGGAAATGTTTGCTTTTTACACCCTGAAAACAGAATTTTCAGATACATTGATGACAAGAAGAGAAGCAATGAGTTTTTTAGTCTTTTCCTTAGATATTTCTTGAAATTGAAGCGCTAAAAACATTTTTTTTTACAAAATTTGTTAATGAGTGAAATAACATTCAAAGGCACTCTTCTCCCAAGTTTTTGAATTTGAAGTCTCAAAAATGCAATTGAAGTAACCTTTGGACATTATAAAAAGGATTGGGGAGCGTGAATTTTCCTCAGAATCGTTTCAGCATTGTTTCATGTACTTCTGAGTTAGATTACAGCTTTCAGAACAATTTTATGAGCTGGGGTTAACTAGGGTTATCCTGAGAATTTTTTTGTACAGCTGTTATTTGTCTTTGTGCTAAAACATTCGTGTTTCATATAGAATATGAAACATATATTTAAAATAATAACGATTTCGATTTCACAATAAAGTTGCGTTGTAGTATTATACATAGGTACTAAACCTTTATGAATCATTAAAAAATTTTTTAATTAAAAGCGAGAGAATTTATCTGATCTTAACGATAAGTCCCTTCACATTTCAAAGTTAGTGTCCTATTTGAAAAGCCTTGTTTTGAAGTTGTATATTAGTACTTATATTAAATATCTGCGGTTATTTTACACCAGTCGATGAGCATCTACCATATATTGACATACTTTTTTTCCTTCAATTCTCATAATTTCATCAATCATTCAATTAAATAAATTCTTCTGTTTCTCTTATACTTTTTTAGTATCGTATATTAATTTTGTTTTACAATTCCCATAATTAAGATTTATTTAGGTATTCTCAATGTCTAATTCATTATTTCCAATGTATACAGTTCTAAAACAAATTTTAGAATCAACCCTGTAGAGCGAAGTTTTCTAAATGATGCATGACTCCTTTAAGTCCTGAAACAAATGTCTAATGTGTTTAAAAGAAATTGCTTTGGGAAAATTACAATTTTTATGAAATGCAATCATTGAATTATATTGGTAATGAAGCTATGCTCCTATTTATTAGCATTAAGTTTGCGACAGATTGGTTTCTTTTGATATTTTTTTAATGTACTTAATGTAAGACTTAATATCATTTTCCTTGTACCAATTTATCATTTTTTTTCTGTTTAATTAATGTTCATTAAAATACATAATTTTAACTGTATTTGTATTATTTTTAACTGACTTCAAAAAAGGAGGAGGTTCTCAATTCAAAGCGTGTATTTTTTTTTTTTTTTTTGCTTGTTCGCATATAACATCTGATCTACTGAACCGATTTGGACGATTTTTTTTAATCGATAGGAAATGGTGTAACTTAGGTACCATGTACTCATATGACGATATTTGTTCACTAGAAAAAAGTTATGATCGAAAAACTAAAATTTCATGTCATTTAAAACAATATGTGCAATCGTAAATCCTTACTTTAATGAGTGACCCGATGGTCAAGTAGTTGTGCGCATCAGGTTGAAGTTCCTGATGGAATGAGATCCAGTCCAGGTATGCAAGGATTTTTTTGAACAGCTGCATGTTTTTTTTTTTTTTAATTATTTTAATGTGTGTAATGTCCTTATGCTGGTACATCCCCCCATGGGGACCTACCCCATATTTTTTTATAGTACAAAATGAGTTTTGGTCGGATCTTTGTCAAAATTGGCAATGGGGTCCTTCGATGCTGTAGAATTTTCTTATGGACGTTTGCGCCATTTTTGGAGGCTTTGAACCTCCATGGAGGGGAGGTTGTTTTATTTCTAACCGACTTCAAAGAACAATGCAATATCGTTACGAAAGAGGTAATGGATGACGCAAAACTTAAAGATTACGAATTTATTATTTTTTCGTTTACAATATACATTGTTAATTAATAAGAATTTTTTTTACATAGATTGTGGCAATAAATGGTTTTTGATTTGTGGGACTTATATTTTTTTCAAAAATTATATACACAATCAATTATATTATGTTAATTTTTGTACCTTTATAAAATTCTGTATTTTATACCTTGCATTTACGTCAAATTCAAGGTAAAATTAAAAGTCAAAAGTTCTGAAGATGATAAATATATGTTAAAAATTAAAGTAGCTATTTTTTCCGATTTTCATACTGGTTGTGACCAAAAAAACATCATTACAAACAAAATGTATCAAACACCATGAGTGTTGAATTATTGGCAAAATCTGCTGTGTAATGTTTTTTTTTGCGCTGCGGGGGGGGGGGGGGGTTATGAACGACCATTAAAGTGACACAAGTTTTAAAAAAATAAGATTTTGATTTGTGGTGTTTGGAAAAAGCTAAAGAGTCCACTTTAGTTGAAAATTATTTTGCATGAAATGCAAAAACTTGCATCAATTTTCCAAGTCTTACTCTAATCCCTTCTCCCACAATTCAAATTACTTACTTTTACTTTCAATTTTTAACCGACTTCAAAAAAAGGAGGAGGTTCTCGATTCTAAGCGTATGTTTTTTTTTGTTTGTTTGCACATAACATCTGATCTACTGAAGCGATTTGGACGATTTTTTTAAAATCGATAGGAGATGGTTAACTTAGGTACCATGTATTCATATGACGATATTTGTTCACTAGAAAAAAGTTATGATCGAAAAACTAAAATTTCATGTTATTTAAAACAATATGTGCTATCGTAAATCCTTACTTCAATGTGCAACCCGATGGTCAAGTGGTTAAACGCGTCGGGTTGAAGTTCCTGTTGGAATGAGATCGAGTCCAGGTCTGCAAGGATTTTTTTGAACAGCTGCATGGTTTTTTAACTATATTTTGATTATTTTAATGAATGAAACAAAATATTTTTGGAAAAAAAATAGAACCAACTTCAGTTGAAATTGCTCTAAAAAGTAAAAAATAATTTTTTTCTTTGAACATCATCAAAACCACTTTTACACATAAGTTTTGAAGTCGGTGCAAAAACAATGTATAGAATCATACGCAACTACAATTCAACTATAAATATAAATTTTAATGGATACATTTCATTGATTACCACACATTCGTGTAATGGTACAAATATTCTGCTTTTAATTTTAAATGGTTTCTCTGAAAAAAGTTGGCAAAATATGGTTAAATATCATTTTGCCCATCGTTTTTGCGCCGACTTCAAAACTTATGTTTAAATGTAGTTTTGATGGTGTTGGAAAAAATTTATTTTTTACTTTTTAGAGCAATTTCAGCTGAAGTTGTTTCTATTTTTTTTTTTCCAAAAATATTTTTTAAATTTCAGATTAAAAATATTTGCCCTATTGACTTGGTAATTGGTGGCTCTCCATGTAATGATTTGTCTCTCGTCAACCCATCTAGAAAAGGCCTTTATGGTAAGTACTTGTGTATTTTTAAGCATATTAAATACACATATTCGCACGTTTTATGTGTATAATTTGGTCTTTGTGTTATGCATAATTTATTCAGAAAGTAATTTCACTTTTTTTTTTTTTTGAAAATGAAAGACAATTTTCATCTACTGAACTAATACACTGTATTTCATATAGCTCTAGTAAAGTGCATTTGTCCAATGTAAAGGTCCAATTCTTTTTGCCGTATATTTCTGGCAGTAGTATGATTCCATGCTCATAAAACTTTTGTTCTTCGGTGGTAAAACTTTAATTTTTGACCTCCTCATTTAATGTAAAGGTTTTATCATCTAAAACAATTTGTAGAGATCAAAACAAATATAAATCAGAAGATGCTAGAGCTAGAAAATATGATGGGTGTGGCACTATATCCCATTCAAACTGTAAAAGCTTTTGACAAGTTACCAAATTTATGTATGAGAGCTTGCATTGTCTTGGTGAAACATTGTACATGTTCTTTTGACCAATTCAAGACTTTTCTGTTTAAGTGAATCATTCAGTTTGACTAGCTAATGACAGTATGCTTCAAAATTAATCATTGTGTTGTCCGGTAAAGGCTCAAGTAAATAAGTAAATAAAATAAAAAACGTTCCAATTAATGAATATTTGTTTCAAAATGTTTGAGCCGTTTTATATTTTTTATTTCTTGATTTCTTGAACTTTTCATTGTTATAGACAACCCATTTCTGGTCCCCAATGACATTGCACTCCAAAAATGAATGATTTTCTTAATGTTTGAGAAACAAATCACTGACATCAATGTGAGAACACATTTTTTCCCCTTGAGAGCATGATGAACCTACATGGTGAACTTTTAGGTTAAATCAAGTCCTTTCAAGTGCTCATAAATGGTTAAATTCCATAACTTTAAAATTTCAGTGATCTCTCTTAGCTAGTAATTCACTAGTTTGCATCAATTAATGTCTTTATTGTGTCTTTATCAGCTTCAGCTTGCTTTCTAATAGGCGGTATATCTTCAAAATCAAAATTGCTGGATAAAATTTTGCAGACCAGTTTTGACTTTGGAGAACTATCAATACATTTTTTCCATACAAATTAGCAAATTCTTCCTTGTTTGAACAGTATTTTTACCTTTTTAATAGTAGAGAAAGATATGCAAAAATGTTGCATTTTACTTTTGGTATGTGAAAAGGTACGAGCTAAAATCTACATCATAGAATTGATACTTTTTCACAGGCAAGCCTATATCAGGTCTAAAAACTCATAATGATTATGCAGTTTACGTGTGAAGTTTGGTAGGAAGCAGTACAATTAATTCCATTTTGGGGAAAACAAAATTACTTTCCTCTGATGCACAATAGCTTGTTAAATGTCTCGAAATTGAAAAGTAGGACAATATGAAATCAAAGTCAGCGCCAGAAATGATGCTCAAAGTACTTTTTCCGATTCTAATGAGTGTTTGCTAAAGTGGTTACACTTTATTACACTATCAAGTATACATTGAGAATCAAACATGAAACAGTGATATATTCCTATAACCATGTATACTTCACCTCTCATACTTGATCTACTACCAGAAATGATCTTTTTAACTAGAATAAATCTATACCTAGATCTCTGTCTCTAGAAAAAAAAAATGAAAATTGAGTCTTTGAAATGCAAATTTAGGTCAACTTTGGTGAACCTAGGAGAAAATGTTCGGGATCCCTTAAAAAATCTATTTTGGGCCTGCTTCGGATGACCTAAAAGGAAGGGGCTGCAATGTTCTTTCCTGATAATTTTTTGAAGTTCAAGAAAAAAAAAATGCTGTTTAAAGCTTTTAAATCTTTAAAATTAAACTCTTAAAATTGCAATCTTTTAGCTCAAATTCAGGGAAAGGTCTGATGTTGAAAGATTTGCATCAACATTTTTGGAAACTGATGTCTTAACTTTTAGATTATCTTGGGTGATGTAAAGAGTGCATTAGTTAATTTTAAATGGAAACAAGGCATTTATGTTCTCAATAACCTTTTGAATGAATTATGCTATTAAATGAATTATACTAATCATGTAAACTATTCTTTCCTCCTAACAAATTAGCACTTATTACACTCATTTCATATTATGGCTGTTCATATTAGGTTATCAATTTTTAATTACCATGTCTGAAATAATGTAAAAGTTTTCAGACATAACTTAAAAATATTAATGCAAAATACTGTAGCCACCTTGTTTAGTTGCTGCCTGTATGTCCTAGGTATGGTAATGTCTTTCAACCCCTTCTCTGTTTTGCTCCTATGCCGTACTCCTATGCCTATGCAAACTGATTTCTATTTTGCTTTCGCTGTTTTGCCCGTATCTTTTCTCTTTTTAGTAACGAGTTATTTATAGGTATCTGGTAACTGATAATTTGCAGTCCATTGTGATTTCTTTTCTGATTAGTTCAAAAGCGTAGGTAAATGTAAGCTAAAAAAAAAAAAACAATAAAAAAGTGACATTTTTGGACCGAATTTTGGCAAAAATTAAACTGTTAAAAGTGTTAACATGCTGGGTGATGTATTAAAATTTAATCGATGTGAGTTGAATAATTTTTATTTAAATTTTTGATGATTGCATTTTTTTAACAGCCTGCAATTTGCTTCCCACACTGATAAATATAATACAGGGAGATATGGGAAATCTGTATAATGACGATGCAACCTGTAAAAAATTGAATTTCTATGTAAGACATGCATGCATGCATGTATTAGTTTTATTATATTTTACCTTATTTAAAATATCATACACAAAATGATTAATTTGAAAAATGATATGAAATGATTGATAATGAAATGATTCTTAATAATTCATTTCTTCAAAGATTTTACAGGAACAGGAATTCTCTTTTTTGAATTCTTACGCATTTTGAACACAGTTAGAAGATGTAATGATGGGAATCATGTATTCTTTTTATTTGAAAATGTTGCTCCTCTGATTCAAGAAGATAAAGCTGTAATAACAAGTTTTTTAATGGTAATATTGTATCAGTATTTAAAAAAATCTTTTCTCATAATTCAATCATAACTGACACAATTTTACTAAATTATGCCTAAAATTCATTGTTCAAAAAAATACTGTATTACCCTGCATTAGCCGTCATGCCGCAAAATTCAAGGGTCACCAGATTTTCAATAACCCTTTGTGGGTCCTTTCCAGGAATCTGGAAAAACCAAGGTTAGAAAAAGAAAAAGATAATTTAATACTATAGCAAATCTAATATATATTGAACTTAAAAAATAATACGTAAGTTCTACACTGCAGTGCTAAGCACAGAAGTAGTCTACACTTTTTATCAAAATTGAATTATTGTCACCAGGTAATTCTTTGTTACATTTTTTTCCTAAATAGATTACATTATAGTCATTTGTCAACAGGAAATATTAAAATAAAATTTCCGGAAAAGTGGCATCTAAATGAAATAAATACCTGGAGGCATAAAACTTTAAAAAGAGATTTTTCATTTTGAGCTCAGCTGCAGATACCACTTTTGTACCAGTATAGATCATTTTATTAGTATTAATAAACGGTTAATTTTTTCAAATATATTCATAAACTATAACAAGATAATGCACCATTAAACTGCCTTGATTTTTTTTCATCTCAGAGACCTAAAATATATTAGTTTGTTTTTGAAAAAGAGATTACTTCGGGAATTTATTATAAATTTCTCTTGCAGTGGTTTTCTTTGCAATTGAAACTGAGGGAGAAATGTACTGTTGTTTATTTGCAAAATGAACCTTGAAATATCCGGCATGCCAGAGAATTTGAATTTCCTTGCATGCTGGTCAACCTCACTTTTTCCTGCATACCGGCTAATGCGGGGTAATACAGTAATTTGGTAATGAAACCATCTTCTTTTATTATTTAACATAAATTGTTATCTTTTAAGTCATATTTTGCTGTTTAATGTAATGCTGAAAAGAATATGGGTCATGTAAGAACAGGGTGGCCACAAACCTGGAATTATCAGGGAATTTGGAAAATCTGGAAAAATGAGGGAATTTGGGAACAAATCATGGAAACTTTAATTAGAGTTCAAGTCCATAATTTTTCAATACTGAAGTGTTAAAAAGATTACATCTTTGATTATCTTCTAAAACTATATTTGGAGATTTAAGTTTATTCTCCATCTTGTATAAGATGTTATTGAGAAACTCGGTTATCATAATGATTCCTAGTGCTGGTGGCATGCAGGTGAGCATTTTTCTAATGTTTTTGATCAAGAGCCTGTGAGCACCAGACCTGAGTCAAAGTACCCTACTACCCCGCATTAGCTGGCATGATGGAGATACCTGAGGTTGATCAGCATGCCGGGAAAATCAAATTTTCTAACATGCCGGTTAGCTCAGGAACTTATTTTGCAAATAACTAAACAAATGTTTTCCTTTTTTTTAATTATGAATATAAATGCAAGAAGTGAGATAAAATTCATATGTATTTGTTATTAATGTTGTTCAATAAAACTCGGAAGCAATCAGAGAAATTATGATACATTCATAATGTTTAGAAAAAATATTTTTATTTCTAACTGGAGAGGAATTTTTAATAGAAAATTCATCGAGTAGCTGTATTAAACTCTCTGCTATTTAAACACACTTTTAATCAAGGACTATAAATGTTTGCTTAGTTTTCTGATTTTTCATAATCAGAAGATAGATTGTCTGACCAAAACAATAAGAATAAAGTTATTAATTAATATTTTAACAAAATAAAACAGCTTATTAAAATTAATAATCTGTTGAACTCTCTCGCATTACTTTTTAAGTAATCATATGTTCAATTAAGTATATTTTTCAAACCTCATTTTTGCCGTCATGCTGTAAAAGACCATTCAATGTTTATTGAAAACCTGGTGAACTCTAAATTTTGCAGCACCCCGGCTAATGCATTGTAATACAGCAGAAAGACCCAAAATTTCTCTTTGTAAGCAAAACACCGAAGGTGAGAGCAGTTTGCTATTAGTTAAGCTAAATCATGCTGGTATTGGCAGGAAACAGGTCGCAAAGGCGCATCAAAAATTAACCATCAGCTTCATTCCATGTAAAACGATCTCGTCGTCTTCACTCGGCCATCTCCGATTTCAACGAAATTATATAGATGTGTAGACATGCCTCTGAAACTGACCAACGCAAATTTTCAGCTTTCTAGATTCAAACTCTGAGGATCTAGGATCCCTAAAATGACAATGGCAGATCCGCTTTGTGATGCAAATTGCTACGCTTAGGCAGATCCAACATTGGAGGTCATTTTGGAGCCCTCCTATTTTTCTTTTTGTTCTAATCTAGATCCTCATGATATAGAGTGATTCCATACCAACTCGCCTGAAAAAAGAAAAGTTGGTTGCATGACCGATTCGGATTTTCTTTAAATTTGGCACACAGGTTTATTATATAGAGGCATGAAAAAGGCCAAATTTTTAGGTTCCTGCTCCACTTATTTTCTGAGATACATGCCCTCAAAGTTTGTCCGCCCACTCAAAATACCAAAAAAAGTGATGATATCTAATCATTTTTTACAAAAAATTGTACTCATGCATTATAAAAGTGTTATATATCTATGGAAACTACTTACTCCAAGCATTCAGAAAAAAATACTAGAACGTTCATAATGAAAATTGCTAATGTACAGGGCTCTTGGAAGTTGTCACCACAAAAACTTGATTTTGCTGATTTTGCTAAAATTGAGGAATTTATTTCAAAAAAAGGGAAGACATAACCAAAGGTTTACGCACACTCTGGTAGTGTACAGATGTTTACTATAAATGGTTACACACAATGCATAACTTGAGTTTCTCACTCCTTCTTGGAAATATTTAAGCTTAAAGATAAGCCATAAGGCAAAAACATGTGATTTTGACCATCTTGGCAGCCATTTTTCTCATAAAAGGGGAGCAGTAGAAACTTTAATTTTTTTTTAAACAAGCTACTGATATGTTAGCTATTCACAGGAAAAAAAAGTTTACTTTTGGTTATTTCTTGCATTAAGAGATATCCTGCTGACAGTATATGCATGTTTTTCGCGACGACCATATGCTTTTGTTCCCCCTCTCATGGACTTAAAATTAATTAAACCAAAAAATAATGATATATTTATTAATAGCTGTATTATCTACCCAATATGTCATGAAATTTAATTTATTAATCATTGAACAATAAATTAGATACTTGATGAAAACAAGAAATAGTATTTCCCCGATGCCTGAGCATTATGCACTCATAATTATGAAGTACTAAATATTTTTTTGAGAAATTAATTAAAATAAAGGAGCTCTAAATATTTATCTCCTAAGCAATATCCAATCTTGTGATTGGGATATTTCTGTTTTTAATTGCAGAATTTCTTGAATAGCACATGAATATCAGGAAAATAAATTGATTTTGATGGGTTGATGGGTCATTTGACGGGCTACTAACTGAGCATGGTGATAAAGAGCTATTAATTTCAGCATTGAATTCCATTTTACCTTATTAACAGTTAAATATTTACAAAATAATTAAATAATTTAATATTAAGCAATGCTTGAAGAATTAAAATTAGTACAACTAAGTTATTCCCATACTGATCTCTACAAAACTGACATGTGCTGTGTACTGACAAGAACTGACAAGAATAAGTTTACTCAATAAATACCAGTTCACGATACCATGAAGCATACATTCTATTTTCTACAAAATAATACTGCAACAAGGAACAAGAGTATCCTCCTGTTTAGAGCCAATCAGGAATGTCCTAATCCCAAAATTGGGTATTGCTTATGAGATAAATATTCAGAGCTCCTTTATTTTAATTGCTTTTTTAAGAAATTCTTTAGTACTTTATAATTATGAATGCATAATCTCAGGCATCAGAGAAATTCTATTTCTTGATTTCATCAAATATCTAATTTATTGTACAATGATTTAATAAATTAAATTTCATGACATATTGGGTAGATAATACAGCTATTAATAACAGGGTGTCAATGATTTAAATCAATTGATTAAAATCAGTGATTTAAATCGCGATTTAAAACAATTGATTTTTTTTTAAAAAATCATTGATTTAAATCACTTTTTAGTTTAATCCTAAAAAAATTCTCTTGGAAAATCCCAATTTCATTATTTTTACCATTTTCTTTTAAAGCTTTAATTTCCATCTAATAAATGGAAAAGTAATCCTACTCATCCCCCCTCCACAGATGCTGGAAGGTTGCAGTCCAAATAATATGTATGCCCAGGCTTGGAGTAATCGCCGATTACGTAATCGTAATCAGCGTAATCGATTACGTTTTTCTGTAATCGAAATCATAATCATAATTTGAAAATGGGACACACGTAATCGTGTAATCGTAATTTTAATCACACATTTCTTGTGTAATCGTAATTGTAATCTTTCGTTCAATAGTCGTAATTTAGCCTTGTAATCGTGTAATCTTTTTTTCAAAATATTTTCACACACAAGTTAATCTTAGTTTATGATTAGTATTTTTATGTTCATATTATTTTTAATCAATAAGTGTATAAAAAATGGAAAATTTGCATTTTTATAGATTTTTGAAACATTTTTCATGTTTAAAAGATGCAAAATTTTTCTTGAGAATTTTATAAAAATTTCATTTAAGAATTTGAAGAGAATTTTATAAACATTTTATTTAAGAATTTTTAGAGAATTTTAGTGAGAATTTTTTCAGAACATTATAATTCCAATATTGATTACATGTAGACAATTTATAAATTGCCAATATATATTTTTCGTGACAATAAATTTTCACCAAAATAAATAAATGCTTAATTTGACTGATTATATTATTAATTGTTGTGCAATAGTATATGATATTTTAAGGAAGTTTTAAATTGCTTCGTTTTCCTTCCGCTGAACTAATAAGGTGCACTGAAACTTGAGCCCCTCCCCCCCCCTGAACAAAAATTTCTGAATCCTCCTCTGTATATATATATGTAAAATATATATTTCTCCGAAAGCTGTAATCGTGTAATCAAAATCATAATCGGCGTTTAATAATCGTAATCGATTACGTTTTTCACATAATCTAATCGTTGCTGTAACTGTAATTGCGATTTGGTAGAGGACTGTAATTGTAATCATAATTGTAATCTCCAATTTTTCATACTCGTAATCATAATCGTAATCGATTACATTTTCTCGTAATTGACTCCAAGCCTTATGCACAAATAGAGCTATTTGTTGTCTAATATGTGAAATAAAGAAAATACATGCAGGTGCAGGGCAGGTGTTGCAAAGAGTGAATTGAGGGGGGAGGGACATGATAGAATGTCTGTGATATACTTTCAGTGAAAAGAAAAAACAGACAATTAAACAGAAGATGAATTTTCTATGCCTTGCATTAGCAACTGGGGGGGGGGGGCAGTAGGGTGGCCCTTATTTTTCAACTTTTACAAAAGTTAGCTCCCACCCCCCTATTTTGTTCCAATGAACAATAAAATGATGTGTGCAAAATATTAGCTCAATCGGAAAAGTTTAAGGGGTGCCGCAACAAGCATGAAATTGACCAATTTTCGCCGAAAATATGAATTCTTCACTTTTTTTCAAGTTAATTTTTTTCTAGCAGATTTACATTTTTGATGGTCGTATGTCTTATTAAAAGTGTTATTCTACTTAAACTATCTTTCTGTGGACTTCCATGCCTCTCCTGCCGTTTCCTCTGAGATATTAATATAGATTACGAAGCTGCTTGGTCAAGACGTTTTCCGCGACGCTTGGCGCCTTCCTGGTGATGCAAGAATTTCGACAACAAACTTGCGAAAGTTTTTTTGTATGTCCTGTCCACACACATACTTGGTCATTTTGAAATTTACATGCCCAGAACATCTATTTTAGAAGAATTTAATGTGTTGTGCAAATTTAAAAAAAAAAAGAAAAAACTCCAATCTAAAACTTTGCTCCCCTGTCTTATCTGTTTAGTTCCAAGATGTCTCCCATTCCCTTTTCCGATTTCCATTTCTACCGCCCCCACTCGAAGAAGACCCCACATCCGGTCAGAGGTCAAGAGTCAAGGGGGTGAGACGCGACCCGCGACCATGCATTAGCGTGAGAGCAGCTGTCCACGCCAGTGCTACTTGTTATTTGTGCCTGACTTTAAAATGGCATCAACGTCTTCCGGTAGCTCATCACATAACCTAAGAAAAGATTTTTATATTGATCTTGTCGGTTACATTTCCAATCAAATTGTTGGAGCGAAATTACCATCGAATAAGCAAGTTTTAAGCGTCTTTTTTTACAATCTGAAAGTTGTAAATTTGACTATAAAAGCTAGTGCTGCATTAGTAATTCAAGAAGTTTCAGTTTTCTGGCAAAAAGCTCAAATTCCTACTAGAAGAACGGACCATTGTACTGAAAGACTAATAGAACTGCACGATAAATGGAAGCATTTACAGAAAAGTTTCTCGAGAACCTCAAGCAAAGAAAAAGAGAGGAGAGATACTTTTGTGGAAATTATGGGCGATCTTTTTGACATAGCACGTGAAAAGCAAGTGGAAGTCCACAGAAAGATAGTTTAAGTAGAATAACACTTTTAATAAGACATACGACCATCAGAAATGTAAATCTGCTAGAAAAAAAATTAACTTGAAAAAAAGTGAAGAATTCATATGGAATGCTCTGGAAGATATAAAAAATGAAGAGGATAGAAAATTCTTAATTCTTCAGCGCCAGAAAAGGCGACCGTGCTCCATGGTTGGTGTTGACCAAAAACTAACAAAAAGGAGAAAGAACATTAATGAAAAAAACTACGGAAGTTGCTCGAAAGAAAAGAACTTATGAAGAAATGGAACTACAATTAGCAACCACAACAAGTTGTGATATAGCCCTCCAGCAACCCAAGCAGTGATAGTTTTGATGACAGTGACAGTCCTTCTTCTGTCATTGATACGCAATTACCAGCAACTGACACATGTACGAGTACGGACATTACTCGCACAGAAACACGAGGTACATTGCAGTTTTTTACTCCTCGTCTTTTGGAAGTTTTTGACAGGTGTAAAATCACTGACCGAAATGGTGTTTACATTTTGATAGCTGCTGCAGAAGCGTTGGGTCACGATACAAAGGACCTGATAATAAACCGAACTTCCCTTCAACGGTTACGAAAAAAATTTAGAGAAGAGAGACATGCGGAAATTCGGGAAAAATTCAACTTGAACGAGTGTCAAGAATTAGTACTATACTGGGATGGAAAATTGCTCCCAGATCTCGCTGGAGTTGAGAAGGTTGATCGACTAGCAATTATAGTAACTTTCCAAGGCAAGGAGCAACTGTTGGGAGTCCCTGAAATAATCACATCATCAGGAGAAGACCAAGCCATGGCTGTTTATCAAGCAGTTGAAAAGTGGGGAATATCTGATAAAATTTAAGCACTATGCTGTGATACCACACGTAGCAACTTAGGAAGGATAAATGGTGCCTGTACCAATCTGGAAAACATGTTTAATCGCAATCTGCTGTATCTCCCTTGTCGTCACCATATCTTTGAGCTAATTTTGAAGGGATGTTTTGACGCTCTAATGAGTGCAACTTCTGGCCCAGAGATGACACTTTTCAAAAGGTTTAGAGAAACCTGGACAAAACTCGATAAAGCAATGTATAAAATTGGTGACAATGAAATACCCGATGATGTACGCTTAACCGTGCTCGACTTTCTTGAACAACACCTTTCTTCTCATAGACAGCAGCGGGAGGATTACCGAGAACTGTTAGAACTATGCATGATCTTTCTTGGCGGGATTCCTAAGAACGGGATATCATTTCGTAAGCCAGGAGCTGTAAGTCACTCTAGGTGGATGTCAAAATCTATTTATGCGCTCAAGATTTACTTATTTCAAAATCAATTTGAGTTATCCGAAAAGGAGAAGAGCTCTATGTATTTTTCTTGCAGAGATTATGTATTTTTCTTGCTAGAATTTACGTTCAGGCTTGGTTTCTCTCTCCGGAGGCAGTTAAAGCTCCGTATCATGATTTTCAATTCATTCAGAAGTTGATCAATTATCGGGAAATTGATAAAGAAAAAGTGAAATTGCTCTAAAAAAATTCAAATCATCTCTGGTATTTGGCTCCCGAACCTATGGTTCTATCCTTATTTGATGATACTGTTCCACTCACAGTGAAGAGAAATATGGTAGAAATTTTGTTGGAAGCAGATACAGATGAAGAACAGGAGCAAGAAGAAAACCAACAAAAAAGATATATTCCACAAAATAATTTTTCTTTATTTGTAAAGTGTAAACAACGAGTTTTTGTCATTTGTAACACCTGTAACAAAATATTTCTTCACCCGATTTTCTATTAATTCCGATTTTATCAGCAAAGATCCTTCAATATGGAAAGATAACTCTAGTTATATAAGAGGAAAAGAAAAAATTGAGAAGTTAAGTGTTGTGAATGATGCTGCAGAAAGAGGTATCAAATTAATTCAGGAATATAATAATGTTCTCACAAAAGATGAAAGTGAAAAACAATTCGTTTTGCATATCGTAGCTGAAGACCGCAAAAGATACCCTACTGCTACCAAATCCTCACTTAGGAAACAATAAGGTAAAATATTTGTTTATACTACGTTTTGACTCTACAGAAACTATTTGTCAAAAAATGTTTTTTTTCTCTAATAATTTTTGTGTTATTATTAAAAACTGCAATCTTTTTAAAAAATTCACGAAATTTCAGATACTGACTAAACTTTAAGTCATTTGCGGCACTCCTAGAAATTGTTCAAATGAATTGAAATTTGGTACAGAGTGTTTTTTTGTTCATTGGAACAAGATAGGGGGGTGAGAGCAAGGAAATTTTAACTTTAGAAAAATGCCATATAGTTAAGGGCCACCCTAATATACACATATGAAGGGTTCGGGTGTAAAAAATGGTAACTAGCATTTCAAAACTTTTTCTTTTAAATATGGATTAATTGCTTCGAGACATTACTGTATGGCAAGTTTTTTCTATTTAAAAAATAAAGTCGGTACATTGATTAAGTGCTGTGTGTCTCGGGTATATTTAATTACATTTTTACAAGTGATTTTTGTTTCTTTAATTTGAAACAGTACGTCTTTTCGAGTTTGTCAGATACCACTATTTACGCCCGAGCCTTCATATATATATATTGTTAGAAACAAAATACAAAAATGAGCACATATTCGAATAACAGGTCTACTAAATAGAGTTCACACTGCAAAAAATGAATGTTGTTTTTACAGTATAATGCAGCTAATTTTATAGTACAGTAACCCCTCGTTATATCGCGCTTTTCGGGGGACAAGAAAAAAGCGTGACATATTCGAAAGCGCGATATAACCGAGTTCATTAAAAAAATAGTTTTCTATCCGGCATGCTAGTAAATTATACGTGCACATACTTAAAAATTCATCAGTTGTTGTTACAACGTGCAGGTCTTAAAAAATATGTATACAGACATAAAATTAACCTATTGTTTTGGTGAAATAAGAATCCAAAGTCGTATAGAAGAACCTTCGTTTTGTTCATTGATGACAAAATAAATGAGAAAGAGACCTTTTCTGAGCACCTTACATATTTTCTCAAAAATAGTTTCAAACTAAAAGTTTTTTTTTTTTTGGGGGGGGGGGGGGAGAAGAGTTTTTTTTATGTGGGGGGGGGAGAAGTTTTTTTTCGGATTTTTATATCCGAATGAGTGATATAACGAGGGGCTACTGTAATATAATTAAATATTGTCAAATTTTAACTAATTACAACTAATTAACACTAAGAAACTAAGATGTATGCATCATCAATGTTACAGCTAATAGAAATTAGTCAGCTTAAAACCCTTTTGCCATGCTTTAGACAGTTTAAGACACTTTTGGACAGTAAAACCCACCTGTCCTGTCCAAAACCAGTTTTGGACATCCAAAACGCCAACCCTGAACAGAAGGTAAAAAAAAAATAAAGAAAATTAGTGTTTTCTCAAAAACAAGACAATCCTTAATAATTTCGTAAATAGAATCAGCATAAAAAAGTAATTATTAAAATAAAAATTGTAATAAGCTAACTGAAAATAGTAGAAGTTAAAACAGCTTCCAGCTTTCTTAAGCTCTGATGAGACACTATTAAAGTGCATAGAATTTTAATTTTTTTTAAAATTAATGATTTAAAGGAAAAATAAAAATGAATTTTAGTCGTATGCCTCTTAACAGAGTATAGTAAAAGTAAAAAATGAGAAAACTCTTATTCCAATGGCGGATGCAAAAAGATTGCGATTTCCATAATGAACAAATTAAAAGGGGGGAAAAGCGACATATAAAAGAATTTATTCAAGTAAAAATGCTTTAAATTAACATTTTAAAGCTTTTCGGTAAACATAATAGTGATAGCAATACAGTAATTGAAGCAAAATTAAATTAAATCAGTGACATAAAATTTTAGTTTTTTGTCTCTCATAAAGAACAGAATTTCGCTTGAAAATTTTTTATTTTCGATTTTAATAGAAATAAAGACTTACTTATTCGCTCCTTAATAAAGCCAAGTACGCACCAAAAATCATAAAAATTCAATTCCCAAACCGGATGCAAACAGATTGCATTATTTAAAATGAAGGCGTCATAAGTATAAAAACGGCAAATAAAACAATGTGCTAAAGCAAAAAAAAAAAAAATTAGAATGTCCTTTTAACAGGTCTACTTGATCCATATTATTAATAATTATAGACTTAATCGTCGAAAATTTGGAGTAAGGAAAAAAATTTCGGATGTAGAAAGATAAAACCGTAGCGAAAAACCCTAGATTTCCGGTATTAACACGTGAAAAAATACTACAATGCTGGTATAATATTCGAACACAATCTTGGGATTAGTAGTAGAAGAAAATATTCAAGGGCTTGTATTCACAGAATTAAAAATAAGGAGTTTGTAAGGAGATTATAGCAAAATTCAGGAGTTTTAAGGGAACTTATTTTTTCTTTTTAAAAAGCAGGATTTTACAAGGAGTTTGTATTCAGCGTACGAGCCCTGGGAAAATGAGATGAGGAGCTGATCAACTTTTCCCTAAAGTTGTGGGTAAGTACCCACAAGCTTTTACCAAGGCAAGTTTGTAAACGTATTGCTTGAAAATAATTTTTGATTCACAATCAAATTTCAAACCAAACTGTCTGCAAAGAGTAGAGCAGTTCATTTATAGCTTTATAACGAAATGGGGCTGGAATCCAGTCAGGATTTTCCAAGTTGGTCAAATCTGCAAACCTTGATTCCATGTTCTTTTTAACTGATCAAGGTGATCAATAAAAATTATCCACGATCAAACACTTCTTTAGGGTCAGAAACTGAATCAATTCTTTATGGCGGATATTTGCCTTGCGGATTTCAAATTTAGAAACGAATGCTGAAATTATGCTTTTAGCCTTTATTAGAGTCATTTTGTTTGTTTGCAGCTTAATGTTGACTTCGTTTATTTTTTCAAAAATATCTGTGAGATACGCAAGTTACAATTTGAACTGTTTCATATTATCACTTCCAGCAGGTTCATACAAGTCATGAAATTCACTAATAGAATTATATGCGTGAATTATTCAAAGAAACAGCACAAGTTTTTTTTTGGAAAGCCATCTCAAGGCCATACGGAAAAGCAAGAGTTTGAATTTTTCATCATTATCATGGCAATGTTCTTGAAACAGGCGATCATTAAGAGAATTAGCTTTGATCTTGTTAATATCAATTATGACTAAGTGTATGGTTTCATGTAAAATGTCACTCAAGTTTTTTGCAGCAAAATGTTGACAATGAATGACACAATGGATGGTGATCACTTCTGGCCCTTCTACTTTAAGGTGTGCAAGAAATACAACAATTTGAGATCGCCCCCAGGTTGGGAATCACTGATCTAGACTATGTGGAGGGAATTAATTGCTAAGAACACATTTTTTTTTGCATACTTTTACAAGATTTTTTGGTTTAACTCAAAGTGCTTATTTTTACTTTTTTTTTTTATAAAAGAAAACCTGCACATAGAGGGAAAAATTAGATCAAAAACTGTCCGGCAAAGGACCTTTCACATGCAATCAACAAAAAATCAGAAGGTGTATTTGAGGCATGCCTTTGGATTTTCCTTGGGTTGGCCATGAGGCAAACTTTCTTTCTACCCGTCTACACAGTTCAGCATTGAAATGCTATTCAGCCAAAGCAAATCAAATGAAATTTTAGCATCAAGGCCGGCAATCTGCGGAAATGGCTCAATAGCTCTGCACATACATAGAGGCCTGAGGCACGCCTTTGTATTTTGTTGTGTGAAGATTTTTAAGCAGAACCGAAAATGTACGTTTTTTTTTGGGAGAGAGGCACAAATGAAGACATTCTCAAAAATTAAGGGGAGGGATTTTATTTGGAATTATAGATTGTTGGTGAAAAAAAGAGGGTAGGGGGGGATAAGGAGCTACTTTCAGGATTTTATGGTAAAATGTAATTTTTACGCTTAACCCGTAAAAAATTGCAAGTATGAAATGTTATATTTTCTTTTGGAAAATTGGGGCAAAATGTTTAACTTAAAAAAGAGGGGAAAAGTTTCCCCTATTATGAATTTAAAACAAGAGCTTTCATTTTTCTCACCATCAGAATTCTTGTTGTTTACATTCACTTTAACAGTTTCACATGCCATACATTTGAGTTTAGAAGATGGATTCTTGATCCAGCATTCAGAGCACGTCCAATCAGATGACACTGAAGAAGGAACAATATTTTATTTTGTAATGATGTTCATTAAAATGAAAACAAAGACATTTCAAAAATGAAAAACAATAGCAAATTTTGAAAACTGCGAATTGTTGTCAGCAACATGTTGGGAGAAAACCTTTTTTAAGCATATTACAATTTTTGGAAAATGGATCATTACAAAATGTTCCGTCTTCTTTCGGAAAATTGGGGCAAAATATTTGTTCAACTTGAAAAAGGGGTAAACTTTTTCTCACCATCAGAATTCTTGTTGTTCACATTCACTTTGACAGTTTCACATGCCATACATTTGAGTTTAGAAGATGGATTTTTGATCCAGCATTCAGAGCATGTCCAATCAGATGACACTTTAGAAGAAGCAGCGTGAATAACAGCTTCCGGTTTCTGGTGAGGATAAAAAAAGAAATCAGTGACCAAACTAGAAAAATATATAAGAAACTTCAAACATGCAAAAAGTAATTTAAGGAACAAGTTCAAATCTTCGTGGTTGTGTAAATTCAAAATTCTATAAGGGGATGTTCACAAAAGTTGTCATTTAAAATGCAATGTTCCCGGTTCTGGAATTATTCCTAAAAGAAAATATTTATTTATATCATCCCAAAACTTTTTTTTTTTTTTGGTATCTCTAACTCTTTTTTTTCCCTAAGGTAAGCCTAAAGCTGAAGAGATAATCACTCTACAATGCTGGGGATAAGAGACACTTTCTCTAGGTAAATATAAGTGTTCATCATATTTTTCCAAAATAATCAACACATTTTCATTAGTTATGTTATTACTGTTATGTTGTGGATTCTACTTTTTTAGTTGCTCACTCAATTTGAATTGGTGCAAAAACTTTTTTTTTAATCACAACTGCAACAATAGTTTCTTTTGCAATTAAATTCGTTCATTGTTTCCGAAATGGATAAAAAAATTGTTAAATCCACTACTGTATTTACATGCACTGGTGGACTTAATTCTGGACACTTTTCAATAATAAGCTGATTTCATTATTTAACATTCTGTAATGAATTTATTTATATCATTTATTTATTCATTACTTCCCTCTAAAATATAATTTTCAATTCATGTGAATATTATATATTTTTTCATTTATGTATTGACTGTTAAATTTTAACTAAAAAATATCAATATTTAATTTATTATTTTTTTTTATTTAGTAAACAATAGCAAAAGTCACAATAATAATAATATCACATAATTTTCCAGTATTAAATAAAGTACCTGGCGACAAAGCAGCGCTTGGTTAAAAAAAAAGTGGTTTGTAAAATCGTGTTACTTCCTTCTACGTAGTAAAGGAAGTATTGTAAATCACGAAAAAAAATTGACTCAAATATGGGTCTAAATTTTGATTTTGCTCACCCTCGAATGAATGTTGGGTAGTTTTTTCGATTTGTCAGCACGTGCATATGTGCCTACCAACATATAACCAGACGAAAAATCTTTTTCAACCACCCCCAAGTTAGTTACGACGAGTTTTCTCGTGACGTCTGTATGTATGTATGAATGTATGTCTCATAACTCAAAAACTATATGGCGTAGATGCTTCTAGTTTGGTATGCAGGCTTTGAGGAGGGTCTAGTTGTGCACCTCCCCTTGTGGTTGCATTCGAATGTTTCCAAGGAGGTGTTTTACTTCTTCAGGGCTCGCAGTAGACTTTTGAAAAATTTTAGGGGAATTTTAGGAACATTTTGACAAAATTTTAGGAAAATTTTAGGGGTAATTTACGATTTTGTTTGATTACAAATAAATCCCTAACAGTGGTACCCGACAAACCAAACTGAAAATGCATTTTATTTATTATAGCATAAGTTACAACCTTCAAATACTTAAAAAAGAAATAATGTTTTAATGTTACATAACATGTTCAAAAGCTAGAAGGTACTTTAACTTGCAGACGCGTTTTCAAAATTTCCTTTTGATAGACAGGCATGTCCGAGTTGTTTTAGTTGACCAGCTTCTACAGATATTCTGTTCCACAATTACCTTCATAACTTTTTAACTGCAGCAGCTTTCTACAGCTGTTTTTAAATGCTATTTCACGAGATCCAGAGATAATATTCATTCTTTAAACTCTTTAATATTTTTGTGATTTCAACAAATCTGCAAAAAAAAAATTTTTTTTTTTGCTTTTTCTAATAAATTTGTTTTCAAGTTTTTTCTTTTTCATTTTTCTTTTTATCTAGTAAAATAGCAGTGCCTAGAAAACAGTTCGTGAAGTTAACCCGTGTGGCCTGTTATGTTCAATGTTACGAATCGAAAACCATTTTGCATCACCAAACAATTTTTAGTTAGCAATTTTCTTTTCCCCCATGTTTTCGAAATTAACTAAACTGAAAACAATTGATTGAAAAAACTAAAACAATTGCTTTTCCATTGCCGAACAGATTTAAAAAATCTTAATGAGTAAAATGTTCTGCATATATCATGCCACAGATTTATAAATTCTATTAGCTGCGCTAAATACACTTTGATTTCAAAGTTTTAAGATTATTCAAAAGAAAAAAAAAACACCCTGCTTGTTAATATTTTTTGTCAGTTTCTTAATTACCAGAAATGTTTAATACGCATAAAGTTCTTCAGACCTACAACAATCTTTTGATTTAAAACCAGTAGTGTAATATCTATTGAATCGTCAAAAGCCCATATGTTTGCTTTTCCACTCTGCCTCCCTTTCCCCTCAGAGTATTGTGATATTTGAAGTAGTGTAAACATTTCTGAATATCAAATTAAGCTGAGGCTACAATTTTATGCATGCTACCATAAACTCTCAATAAATAACGTAAGTTAATGCATTTTTAAAAGCAGAAAAATTATGCAAATGGTGAAAAAAAACTGTTGAGCAAAAATTAGAACTGTAGGAATAATCAATAACTATAATTGACATAATAACCCTAATTTTGAATAGAAAATGAAAGTAAGGAAAAGGAATCATTGGCTTAGTACAAGTCACATCTATTTATAACAGTTGACTGAGTTTACTAGATCTGTTGGATTCCCTGATTTTTGAATTCTAATGCTGTCCTAAACATCCTTATCAACATTTTAAATCTATTTACTTTTTCAAAATCTTTTTTGAGCCAAAAACAAAGTTTGATAGAAATTAATCCTACTTTTTAAAAATGCTCATAGTTTGAACTGATTCAGATGTAACAGTAATGACATTATTGAATGAGTTGACATTGAATTACGAGCCTACAAATAATCTATTAACAAAAGAAAATTAAACGAGGTTCAAACTAGGGATGCACCGATTAATCGGCCATAATCGGCCACTTTACCGATTATTAATAATCGGCAAAATCGGGCCGATTAATCGGCCAAAAAAATATTTTTCAATTAGTATTCTTCAAGGTATACCTTCACTAAGAAACTACAATGAATAATTTTATTAGCAGTAATAATAATCCTCACAGACGATATAAAGTTTTTTTTTTATTAATTCTCCTACTTTGAATAAATATACAAAGACAATGTTGCAACATTTTTCATGTGGCGATAGTTTTCTTCTTAGCAGTACTTTTAGAAAACCTCTAATATTCAAAGAATGAAAGTATTGAAATAAATTGCTGCTAATTATTAGAAAATATGAATTAAAAATACTCCTAAATTGGAGTGCTCACCACAGACTCCACCTCCCCCCTTTTTTATGTCTCAATTTTCAGGTCCAATTAACATAACTAACAATATGTTAGTAATATTATTGACAATAACATGAAAATTGGTTCTAAGAAATTTGATAAAATGTTGAAATTAGTTTGTGAAAACTAGGAAAATAGAAAAAAAATCTTCTCTCAGAAATAAATTACTTACACCGGTATTCTCCACGCCGTTTTAACCGACGCTTAAGTTTTAAGCGAGGTTTAACACGAGGCTGCAAAAAAAAGCGTATTCTCCAGTCCGGCTTAGCGAAAAGATGCGTCACAACACGCTCTTTTTTGAGCTTCGCTTAGGCCCCCGACTTCGGCGGTTTAAGCCAACGCCTCCTAAGCATGGGTCAAGCGTAGATTTCCTTCCCATCATCCTTTTCTCGTAAACAAACATGGACGCCAGTCGTTTGGATCGTATAGAAAATTTTGAGTTGGACTTATTTGAGGAACAAAACAAGACTCAGAATCAGTTAGAATGAAAAATAATTCGCGAACTAATTTTAAAAAAGCCATTAAAATGCAGAATAAACCAGCAAATAAAACAAGCTGCAAAATAACGTAAAAAATTGATAGAATTGAATGCCAAGTTGTAAAATAGTCGCCAACAAATTAACTTTTAATATTGTCTTTATTATCCGAACAGTTTTCTTTCGCAACGGAGATAACACAAGGGTTGCCGTAAATCTTAGATGGCCCAATTCTCGCCAAGCGAAAATTTTACTGGTCAGAAGACAATGTGACGTAAAATTAAGCTTGTGATTATTTTTTCTTAAAAACACGAAATATTATGTTTTAATTGATTGTTTATGACTTGGAATTTTCCCAGCAAAAGTGCGGCGGAGAGTATAATTACTATGCTCAGCCACTGAATGCTAGACACCACAGAGTGCAACCACTCAATTATGCGTTTATATTTTTTGTAATCTGTTAGGCTCAATAATAGTACTTCTATTTTGATAGCTGTAAAGTTGCTCTTTTGAGTCATCGTATTATTTATTTTACGAAAGATTCAAATAGAAGAGGAAAGATATAGAAGCACGCTTCGCATAAAATGAGATAAACAAACAAAATCAAGCGGTTAAGGATGCAGTTAACAAATAGAAAATGTCACGTGAATCATTGTAGCCAATGGTGACTGCCATTTCATTTTGACTTCAATTAACACTCCGATCTCTTAAGCCGCTCTTAAAACGACTTGGAGAATACGCAAAACGTTTAATACGAGTTTTAGCTTAACACCGGTTTTGGATAACTCGAGTGTTAACTTCGCGTTGAGATGACATTGAGAATACGGCCGTTACTATTTCTAAAATTGGAATTGCATAAGAGAGGAAAAACACTGATGGCAAAATTGGTGGTCGAAAAACAATCATTCTTTATCGTTAATCGGCCGATTATCAACAACCGATTAATCGGTAATCGGCCAATTTGCTTATCGGTGCATCCCTAGTTCAAACTAATGGTGAGAATAAAATTATCGATGTCCAAGCGGAGAATTTACAGTAAACTAAAATGAGCAGGTTTCATAGAAGCTGATACAAACAGATTGTGAAATTCGCAAATAATCGAGCTTAGACGCGTAAGAAACAGCTCAAAGTCGAAAAATTTCACAGTCAGGTTATGTTTCATCCTGGTAGAGTGGTGAAACAGCTGTTTTAAAGATTAAATAGTTCGTTTCTAAGGGGAAGAATTTTAAGTCTGTCCCAAGATTAGAAATAGTGTCAAGAATGCGTTTTTAACGAAATATTTAGTAAAATATCAATTTATCACATTAAATACCTAGAGAAAAGTTCGCTTTTGGCTATAAAATACTTTCAGAAAGGTATTTTAAACTCCCCTAAGGAGCTCCTGTAAATTCTCTAATTATTTTAGGAATGCCACAAAATTTTAGTACAATTTTAGGAGGTCTGAAATTTTTTAGGAAATTTAGGAATTTTAGGGGGAATGCGAGCCCTGCTTCTTTTTTGGGGTAAATCAATGTTAATTTCAATGTAAACAAATGATATGAATTGGGGCGACCACTTGGCTATATATCGCCAAGCTTTTGGTCGCCAAGTGTTTCACGCCAACTTGGCGACAAATTTAGCGAAAAAAATAATTTTTTAGAATTTGGGTTCAATTTGGCGCTGTTGGCGATATTTTGCGAAAAATTCACTGAATGATGTTCAAATCGGCGATCTTTAGAAAAAAAATCTTTGTGAAACATTTTTTTGCGTTGTTTCATGGGAAACCAAGGGTGCAAATGATTAAATTGTTTATCTTGCTCACTCCAAGCACTATTTTAACCCTTAAGGTATCTACTAAGAAATTTACACGTAAAAGGAAGTAGTGTGGGGTTCATACCAGATTTTCTTTCTAAAGTTCGAAGTACTTTTTACTTTTGCAGAACGCGTGTGTCGGCTGGACGAAGCTGAAGAACCCTGATGAGGGTTTTCTCTTATATTTTCTTCATATGAGTCTTGGCTGCATAAATTAAAGTTAAAAGATTTTTCAACGCGTTATCTGTGCATTTTTAAGCCCTTGGTTGCAGTTACATTTAAAATAGCTGTAATTTATTTAAAAATCATGATAGAATTAGCGCTACTGTCACCTTCTTACTTACCCCTTCATTGCTTTTCCTCCATCTAATCTATGCTCAGATGCACGTAACTAGATCGCCTGATTTTGCCCGCTAGAGGGCGTGCCGATATGCAAATGAGAAACGTGCCTCGTCGTGATTGGCTGCTGCCTTCGGCACGTGTATGGACGGGGCCTCACTTGTGCATCGTTATGCAAATTAGGTTAGTATATAAACGTGAGCTTTACCGGGAGACTGCACTTGACTTATTTACTTACAACCTTGGTTGTCAGTTTCTTTTTAGTAGCGAGTTTTCGCAGGTCCGGCTCACCTACGATGAATCTTCCTTCTAGCTCCCCACTTCTACGTATGTCATAGTATGCCTTGCCATTTTGAGCGTTATAGGCACGTAGATTAATATTATTAGGTGGTAGCTATATTTGAAGTTGAGGCTGTGTAGGAATGCCGAAGTACCGGTGGTCAGTTAATCTTGTTTTTATCTGTTTTTAATGTTGTTGCAGGGGTGGTTGTGAGTTCATGAAAAAATACCTGAAAGTTTTGAAGAGAAAATGTGTGTGTGTGTGGGGGGGGGGGGGGGGATGGTGCTTTTTTCAAAAAACCGAGGCCCCTATTATTTAAGCACACCTAATTTTATAATTATACGTATTTAATAATAAATTGCCTTTCTTAAACAAACAAGACACATTTCACAGATTCGAATAGTTTTTAGTCAAAAAAAAAAAAAAAAGGATGAGTATTATTAGAAATAATCGAAAAATCACCGAAAATTAGAAAAATAAAAAAATACCGAAGGTGGGAAGACAAAAGCATAATGAAAAATATTTTATTTCCGGTATTTCCGAATATGAAAGTACCTGAATCGATCATGAAAATACCGGATATCCGGTAAAATACCGGAACACAATCACCCCTGTGTTGTTGATAATAAATAGTTATTGTTTGAAGAACTAGTCTGTATCCATATTTGGATGGAAAAAGCAAACACTCTGGAAATATAATTATTTAGACCGATGCCCCATACTTAAACTAGTCTGGGACATCAAATCACAACCTTATTAAAGCGATGTGCACCGTAAAATCATGCCAAAGTAACTTTATTTTCATTTCATTTGGCGCCAAAGGCGCGGGAGCGGTTGATGAGAATGGATGCTGAGTCCCTGTTCTCCAGTATGCATATGGTTCCAGTTGGTTTTGACTTTCAACTCACATCACACTCCAGGGTCCCCCTACATACCACATTTCGTGGTTTGACTGGGATGGGGCCCTGAAGAGCGCTTTGTTATTTTTGAACCAGACCAAGGTCAACTTTATTTTAATCGATCTCTTTAACATTTCAAAAACAATAAAAATTCTAACGTGTTGCCAAAACTCGTTTGCCAAATACCATAATAATTTAAATTTAAGCTGATGTGATTAAATATGAAAACCATTGTTATAACAAAACGTGGTTGCTAGGAAACAGTAACAATGAAAGTAATCATAAAGAAAATGGCGAAAGAAAAGCTTCTCAAGCTTTTAATGCAAGGCACAAAAAACACGGGGTTTTTTGTAAAAACTCGCGTTTTTACAGAAAAAATGCCGATGCAGAAGAGCTCAAAAACCAAAACTTTATCCAAATACATAATTTTATCAAAACCGTTAGAGCTGTTTTTGAGATCTGAAATACATATACACTGAAGTGACAAAAGTCATGGGATAGCAATATGCAAATTTTCAGATGGCAGTAGCATCGCATAGAACAGGTATAAATGCGCAGTGCTTTTACAGAGCTTTCATTTCTGTTCAAGTTATTCATGTGAAGAGGTTTTAATGTGATGATGACCGCACAACGTGAATTAACAGACTTTGAACGCGGAATGTTAGTTGGAGCTAGACGCATGGGTCATGCCATTTCGGAAATCGTTAGAGAATTCAACATTCCCAGATCCACTGTGTCAAGAGTGTGCCGAGAGTATGAAATTTCAGGCATAACATCCCACCATGGACAGCGCAGTGGTCGACCGCCTGCACTTAAAGATCGAGACCGGCGACGTCTGCAAAGAGTCGTAAATTCTAACAGACAAGCAACACTGCGTCAAATCACCGTAGAAATCAATGTGGGACGTACAATGGATGTGTCTGCTAGAACTGTGCGGAGAAATTTGGATTTCTTGGGCTATTCCAGCAGAAGACCGACTCGAGTGCCTTTACTGACAGAACGACATCGCTTGCAGCGACTCTCGTGGGCACGTGAGCATATCGGTTGGTCCCTAGATGAATGGAAAACCGTGGCCTGGTCCGATGAGTCACGATTTCAGCTGGTAAGAGCCGATGGTAGGGTTCGAGTGTGGCGCAGACCCCACGAAGCCATGGACCCAAACTGTCAGCAAGGCACTGTTCAAGATGGTGGTGGCTCCGTAATGGTGTGGGCTGTTTTTTCGTGGCATGGACTTGGTCCTCTAGTGCGACTGGACCGAACATTGACTGGAAATGCTTATGTGCAGCTACTTGGAGATCACTTGCAGCCATTCATGGACTTCATGTACCCAAACAACGATGGGATTTTTATGGATGACAATGCGCCATGTCACCGGGCCACAACTGTTCGCAATTGGTTTGAAGAAAATTCTGGACAATTCCAACGAATGATTTGGCCACCTAGATCGCCCGACATGAATCCCATTGAGCATTTATGGGACACCATCGAGAGGTCTGTTCGTGCCCAAAATCCTGCCCCATCAACGCTTTCACAATTATGGACGTCTATCGAGACAGCATGGCTCAATATTCCTGCAGAAGACTTCCAACGACTTGTTGAGTCCATGCCACGTCGAGTTGTTGCACTTCGCCGGGCAAAAGGAGGGCCGACACGATATTAAGAGGTATCCCATGACTTTTGTCACTTCAGTGTATATATACAAGAATTGTTCGTTTAAAGATATTAGATTATTGAATCAACATTTTGTTGGAAAAACATTACTGTTTTATTATCTTTGTTGCCAAAGCTAATTATCTAAACAAATCGAAATTCATTTGAAAGCAATTTTTGTTGAAAATTTGCAATGATATAAAATAAAACAAAGGTGATCTTCATATGAGATGACTTCATACATACATACATGTTAGATAAATTGTAAATAAATGATTTAAGTAAAATAAATAATTCTAAATATTCAGCATACAATATTAAATGATGAATATATTCTTATACAGCATTTCATGAAATATTTTCAGCTGTCATTAAGTTATTCATTTAATAAAAATGACTAGAGTACCGCTTTTATTCCACTTCCATATTTTTTTGTATTTTTGACATCATAATTATTTTTTTAAGCATAGAGCAACAGTGCAACACTATTAAGAAGCTGCTGTATAAACTATTACTGTTATAAAACATTCTTAGGACTGAAAGAAAAAAAAATGCACAACACACTATTTCCACTATTTTCACTTAAATTTCGTAGGGTTCAGTGTACTTACAGAAGATTTATTGACAACAGAGACTGCATCACTTAGTTTTGTTTTTGCAATGTTATTAAATACCTAGAAAAGAGGATATTAATTAAAATTATGAAAATAAACTTAACTTATATTATTAACTGTAAAAGGTTACTCACAACGCATGATTCTGAAACCGGTAAATTAGAGCTTGATGAAACATCTATTGGCTTTGGTTTTGAAAAAATGAAAGACTTAGCAATAGAACATTCATTCTTTTCTCTAGAGCTAACAGCCTATTATCCAAATAAAACATAAGTGAAAAGTACATTAGATTTATTTCAAACCAAATAATGAAAATTTTAATTTAACAATACATAATCTTACATTAGAAAGTACATTAGATTTATTTCAAACCAAATAATGAAAATTTTAATTTAACAATACATAATCTTTTTGATAATACTTACAGAATTTGGTAACACAGACAATGATGTAGAAGTTGGATTGACATCAATTGGACTTGAAAAAGTGAAGTTTGTAGAATTGCAGCTAGCTTCATCTAGTTTGTCTTCGTTGGAACTAAAATTAACAGTTGGCAATTTCGTTATGGACAACGGCACAAATTTATTACTGTCAGGTAAATTTGGCAGCTATGAGGAAGGAAAAAAGATTATACTATTTGAAAAAACATATGTTTATTTTTATTTCACTTATAGAGACGCATACTTGTAGGTTTTTTAAAAACAAGTGTCAACATATTAAAAAAAGTTTAGAGGGTACATAAAAATACCTCTTACCAGTAGGTATGCAAACTGTGGCCAGTGTCCACTACTCTGAAAACTAGAGATAACGAAAACCTGGGACATTTTGCATAAGGCAAAGGCAAATCAAATTTTACGTCAGCAAATAACTGATAAGTCACAACAAAATTTATACACACTAGCAGATTTTTTAGAAAGTGTATGCACTATGCAATAATGTGAATTGCTATTGAGATTCCTCTCTAGTAGGATGGTTCCAAAGATCTCTGTATAATAGTACAGAAATTAGGTTATCTAGCAACTGGACTGAAAGTTGTGATAGATGCTGAGATTAGATGAGTTTTGCATTGGTAAATAGAAATTTTTGTGCTTAATTTAAAACTAACAGCCACTATGCTTGAATTCCAAGTTGTTATGCCTTATCCCTCCTTTTCAATTCAAATTTTACAAAATACCCCCATGAGGGTAGGAGTATTTTCATATTCTTTATACAAAAAAAAAAAAAAAAAAAAAACCCTTTAATTCAGACAATCACTTTTGTTTACCCACTTTTCTGTTAAAACAAACATATAAATATGAAGGCTTTTTGTCTTCAAAAAATCTAACAGAGAAATAATTTAAAGAAGTTTTTGCAAGAAATACTTAAAAACAAAATTTTTTCAACCATGTGGTTATGAGATAGAGAAATGTTTGGCACATTTGGATTTTTTTTTTTTTTTTGTCAATTTTTACATATTCTTTTTTTAAAAACAATTTGTCACATTTCCTAATATTTGAGCGCACACATTCGAAAGGATAAGGTGTAAGATTATGGCTAGTAAAAAAATGGAGAAAATAAACAAAAAAGGTTCGTTTTTGTGTAAGTTGGAAAAAAAAAAGTCCATGTGCGACCCTTTCCCCTAAACATATATTGCTTGATTGTATAAGTTCACTGTTTACAGGTCATTTGGAAACAAATCAATCTTCACAATTTACTAAAATTAGCCAGTCTTGAGAGAGATGCTTTGGACATCTTCTTCAATAAGATCTAATGCACAAGAAAAATTTTCAATACCCAAGAAAGTCTAAGTAATGGTCATGATGTCACAAAATCTTAGTAAATAAGAAAATTTTGTATCTAGTATTAATATTTCAGAAATTTGTATTTTGACATATATGTATGTATAAAATACTTTTCTAGAATATTTCTGTAACATTAGTAAAATTCTTCCACCAAAATACAGGCGTTTTAGTAAAACTTCCACTTGCTCCATGCAAAATCAACACCTTTAAGTATTAAATCTTTGCCATTTCTAAAAAGACTAATCCATCTTATTCCTCCCCCCCCCCTCCTAATACCTATAATATCATATGAAACAGGTAGGCTTGCTGAGAATATTTCTGAAATTCTTATCCTCAAACCACCCTAGTATACACGCTTTGTTTTAACAAGAACTGGTGGTTGAAGCACTATTAACTTTTAAACTTCCTATCTAATTGTATAATATGTATTAGTGAAGTAACAATGTTCATATGCCAATACTTTTCCTCACATCATATATTTTAATGTTGGGCATTCAAGATTGCCTTATTGTTTTCATCAAAAAGAATAATTTCTGGTTAAAGTGGCTACTAATTTTAAACAGTTTAACCCTTAGGAGCCGGGCGGTACACATGCTGTACCGTAACTCTTTCTTTTTTTTTAGAGGACGGGGTTGAGACTTTCACTCGAACCCTTTGGAGCCGGGGCTTTTTTCAAGGTTTCATACGTCTGGTACGACAGTTTATACCTTCTCTTACCAATGGAAAAGAAATCTGTGGTTCAACTGTCGTACTACTTGGGTCAAAAGAAAAATTTCTAAAAAACAGCCAGGATCCAAAAGGTTAAAAGGGTCAACCAGCCAATTTAACTTTTAAGCTGCTTTTGAATCCTTTAAATATTGAGGTCTGCTCTTCACCATATTAATTGCTGAAATGGCAGAGATTAATCCATCGGATGGGCATCGTGCCAGTACGGGCAGTTCTTGACAGACGAGTGATTTTAATCATATACAACTTTGCATGTGCTTCGATGGGAAATATAAGATGTAAACAAACAGTGTGAAAGATTTAGTAAGCAAGGGTTAATTTATTGAGCAGGAAGTCTTTTTTTTTCCAGAAAAATGTGGTAGAAAACAAAGAAAATTTAGTACGAAGCTAAAAATTTCAGGAACTATAAGGCAGTTTTGATAAAATTAGGACAACTCCTAGCTCTGATACGTGGATATTCTTCTGATGCCAAGCAAATTCATTCTAATTTATAATAGCAAGAGAGGATTTTTTAATTTCATTGTAAAAAGGAGTGGCCGAAATCATAAAAGAGAACAGTCACATTGTTTTATGTGAAAGATGTACCTAAAGATAAAAATAACCTGAAAATTTAGTGTACTTACAGAAGATTCACTGACAACAGAGATTGAATCAGCTGGTTTTGTTTCTGCTATGCTATTAAATACCTAGAAAAGAGGACATTAATTTAAATAATGAAAATAAACTTAACTTACATTATTAATTGTAAAAGGTTACTTACAACACATGATTCTGAAACTGATGAATTAGAACTACATAAAACATCTATTGGCTTTGAAAAAACAAAAGACTCAGCAGTAGAACCCTCATTCTTTTCTTTAGAGCTACCAACCTTATTATCCAAATAAAACATAAATGAAAAGTACATTAGATTTATTTTAAACCAAACAAAAAGGAAAAGCAATGGACATTTTAAACTTCTTTCAAGAAACGAAAAAAAAATTTTTGATAGTACTTACAGACTTTGGTAACACAGATAACGAGGTAGAAGTTGGATTGACATTGATTGGACTTGAAAAGGTGAAATTCATAGAATTGCAACTAACTTCACCCAGTTTCTCTTTGTTGGAACTAAAATTTATTGTTGGCAATTTTGTTATGGACAAGGGCACAAATTTACTATTGTCTATCTCAAGAACAGGTGAATTTGGCAGCTAAAAGGGAAAAAAAAAACAAGATTATAATACCATTTGAAAAATCGTTAGTGTTTAAAAAAAAGGGTTGATTTTGAGAACTTTTCATGAAATCCCAGACCAACATTCAGGAAAAATATAAGTAGTTCATTCGTAATTTGAAATTGAAGCTGGTTAGGGCAGTTGAAATTGGCTATTAAATAAAAATATAGATATTTTTTAAAAATGTTTTAGTATTGCTCTAATTTCATTTCAAACATATTTTTAGAATACAAGAATTCAAAAAGAATCATAAAATTAAATGCAAATTCATTTGTGGTAAAGGCGTACCGAGTAGTACTTTGGTCGAGTACCGAGTACTCGGCCTTTCATTACACGACCGAATACCAAGTTCTCTATTAAAATACAATAATTTTGATTGCTAAAATGTTTTCATAGCATTTTTGAGGAAAATTTTTTTTTTCAAGTATTTCCTTACCCAAAAAACTAGCAACCATTCTCTTCAATTACAAAAATGACTTAATTTTACTCTTATTGTATATTGTTAACACTATACCAAAAACTTGAATCTGCAAAACGATGGTTTAAAAAATTTGTAATCTAAAGTTTTTAAATGATTCAAAATAAATTAGAATATTATTTAAAGGTTTCTTAGGTCATTAGTCTATGAATATTCATTTTTGGTCACATTGAACTGTTCCTGGCCAAAGGTGAATTTAACATACACAAATATGTGATATGGAAAAGATAGTTACACACAAATACACATTCATAAATTTGCAACTTAGAAAGGACATAAGCCATAGCTAACTTTTACCATGCACTGATTTTTTTATTTATTTATTTTTTAACTTATACATACAGTTGTATTTTGAGAATAAAGCAACAGTAAATTTCTCAAAAAATTTTTTTACCTTGAAAAATATTCAAGTTATACAACTACTCGGCATTGGCAGAGTTCCTGATCAAAATTTGGCAAAATACGGAGTGCTCGGTAAATTGGCAGAGTGCCAAGTATTTACCGAGTACTCAGTACAACACTGATTTGTGATATCTAAGAGAAGTTGTCTTGTAATATAAGTTACATTATTTGAATGGTCACTATCAATGTTCGCTTCAAAGGTAATCTCAGTTTCAATGAGAGGACATTTCTCTCCAACTTGGTTAATTACTATTCTTAACTGATGAGTCTATAACAGGGACAGAACAGCACTCTCAGGATGTCATAATCGGGCTGTTTGCATATTATTTGTGGTTCTGCTTTTGCCCTGGTTTATGGGCAGGAACTTACCGGATAAAGTATTGCTATTTTAACTTCAGTATCCCCCCCCCCCCATACATTCACTACTCCCTTGCAATTCTGTGTCCACACCCTCACATTCAGAACCGCAGGCTATGCAAGATCTTATTGTTGAGCTATTTCTTTTGCGTCAGTATTTCTGCACTAAATTTATCTTTAAAATTTAGTGTGTGGATTAGTAAGGGTAATTACTGCAATTGAAGTTCCCTTATTAGTTTATCATTCATACTTTAGCCTTTTTGAAATTTTACATTGAAAATATACAAGTATACTGGTAAAAAAAAGTACCTGTGATTCATTATTTTTAGAGGAATGATGCATTTGATTTAACTTATTTTTCATTTTACCACCACCGCCACCTTTTGCCCTAAAAACAAAATACAAAAAATGAATATGATTAATAACATATTACGCTCTTCTCTTTTTTTATTCATAAAAATTTAAAAGTTTGATATAAAGTTAATAAAAAATGAATGAACAATAATCATGTTTTAATAACTCATATTATCAGATATGCCAACTTCAGGAAGTCAAAAAGCCTGAGACTCTCCACACTGAAGACATTGTTGCATGGACAAAAAATACAAACAATATAAAAACAATTTATTCTTTGTTTCAATTTAACACTTTTCATACTTATGTACAGTTTCATACTTATGTAATTTTGCTGGAGGACATGGAGCATAAAAGTGGAAGAAACAATGGCAAACATGTAATTGTGAATAAACAATTGTATTGAACTAAGGAATGGCAATGATATGAATAATAACCTGCAAATAAATATTTTCGCTACCAATTTGATTATTAATTATATCAGTTCAATTAAAAAAAATCTATGCAAATGCTACCTTTCAAACAAAGCGGACACCGGACACTACCAATTTTATCTTGACTTCCAACTACACATTTGCTACATCGTAATAAAATGAAAAACTTCTAAGATATAATTGAAAAGAATTCAGTAAAAAAGATTTTACTGTATGTATCTAATATGAAATTAAATTTTGAAGTTAAGAACAATCTATGTCCTTCCTCATATTTTTTAGTAAATGTTTTAAAAGTAAGCAATGGATCAAATTTGTGGAGATATGTAGCAAAATAAACTACAATATCCAACAATTTCTGTATGTTAGTTGCAAATCTTCAAGTGTGTCATGTCGTGCAAGCAATGCTGCAGTATTAACCTTTCCTTCTTACAATAAAAATCAGGGACTATTTGTCCACAGCTACGTTTACAAAACTATACTACGCTGCAAGGTTTCTTGACACTGGAGTCGTGACGTCAGCCAATAAAAAACGAGCTAGATAAAACGTCACAGCCTACTTGGCGAATTAGGGGAGATCCTTAACTGCTTCTAAGCTCATATTGGCTCCGCGCATAGTGACGTTAAGTGTCAAGTTGCTTTCTGGTATAGTTTACTATTATACCACACTGCAAGAGCAAAAAATTGGCTTTGAAAAATATTTTATAGCTGGTAATCACATTAATTTAATATTCTTTTCAACCTGTTTGAGTCCAACGTAGCTTCGCTCCTGCACTACACAAGGATTGCCTCTTATCAGCCCATCGGTTCCTGTCACATACTCTGATTCATGCCTATGTCCTAATGTCCCAGCATTGCATATTCGGCCCTAAATGACTATAACTTTCATCACATTTGAGTGATGAAAGTATAGTTCAGCCTCTGTGCTTTGGGCTTTCCCATAGTCAGGGGGATTGTGAGTTAAAAAAAAAATACCTGAAAGTTTTAAAGAAAAAACGTTTGTGTGTGTGGGGGGGGGGGGGGTGTTAAACCAGGGCTCCTATTACTTAAGCACACCTAATTTTATAACTATACACATATAGTAATTAATTTCCTTTCATAAACAAACATTTAAATTAGAGCTTCACTTTTTAACTGTTTGACATTTTGATTTTCATAAAAAACACAGAATTTCACTCAAAAATTTTAAAGTTATGTTTTTTAATGCAAATAAAAATATATTTCATTTATTTAACCCCTAACTAAAGGTGATAAGCATCAAAAATGAGAAAAATTCGATTCTCATATTGGATGCAAATCGATTGCATTTTTTTAAATGAAGGCATCAAAATAAAAAAAATGTGCAAATAAAATAATTTATCGAAGTAAAAAACTAGAATGGCATCTGAACATTTCTATTTGAAGAATATTATTAATAATTATCGGAAAAATCATGGAAACTTGAAAAATTCCGGAGGTGGGAAGATAAAAGCATAATTAAAAATATTTTATTTCCGGTATTTTCGAACATGAAAATACCAGAATCAATCATGAAAATACCGGAAATCCAGTAAAATACTGGAAAACAATCACTCCTGTATAGTTTTAATAGGATGGATTTATTAGTGAAACAAACTAATTCTCTGCTGTACACATGGCATTTTAAAGGTCTTATTTGCTCTTAGTGCTTTTCTTCTTCTTTTTTTTTTAAATAAAAAGTTAGTCAAAGAAAAATACTTCTAGCTGACTAATATATGAGGAAGAGGGAGGGTAAATATTTCTGAGTGAGTTTTCCAAACAACTGGGATTCCCAGCTCAATAAAAATACACACACATGTGACTTAAAAGGCATTCGAGTTTAGGATTGTTTTTGTTTTTTTTCTTGCTTTGTACTTTTTCATTTATTCTCTTTCATTGGGAGGCTTATGAAAACCATAATAAATGTGATAATTGCAGAAAGTGAGAGTGAAATGTTTCTGAGTTATGATGAAGTTGAGACAAGTCATATGAGATTATTTTTTATTTCAATTTGTTTTTTAAGTTAGTAATTATAATATATACAGATTATTATTGCTGATTTTTTTTTTTCGTTCAATTCCTTATACATGATATTTTTAACCTTATTCCTGAGTGTGCATCATTTATTTTTATTTTCGCATCATTTACTTTCATGCCTGTGTAAGTAAAATTGTTTTGCTTATTTTGCTCAAAAGGGTAACAGGCTTAAAAATAAGCAATGCTTACATTGCTAATGAATTTCAATAAAATTTTAACAAAAAAAGAAATAAAAAAAACTTACACTCCATCAGGATTATAACTCTGAAAAAAATCTGCTGATCTAAAACTGCCTTGATGAGAAGAAGATGGAATTTCCTGCAAAGAAACCAAAGAAAACAATAAAAATATCATACTTATTTTATACTTAAACTCATTACTTCTTTCAAATTTAATTTAGTTCTACTTGAAAAGTGAATTCAGAGATAAAGGTCAAATTTCTTTAATCAATTTTATAAAAATCTGGTATGGACCCCACACTACTTCCTTTTACTTGTAAATTTCTTAGTAGTTGCCTTAAGTGTTAAAAAAAGTTCTTGAAGTGAGCAAGGTAACAATTCAAATATTTACTCCCCTAATCTGTCACGAAACAATGCAAAAAATATTTTACAATGGTTAATTTTCTAAATATTGCTGATTTTAATATCATTCAGTGAATTTTTTGCAAAATATCGCCAATAGTGCCAAGTTAAACCCAAATTCAAAAAATAATTTCTTCGCCAAATTTGTCGCCAACTTGGCGATAGGTCGCCAAGTTGGCGTCAAACACTTGGCGACATTTTGCCAAGTGGTTGCGCCAATTCATATTGTTGGCCGGCTGGAACGGCGACGACCCGGAACTTTCACTTCTGCCGACCACACTACCTCGGCCTCGTATTTATGTTAGCATAGGTTAACACATATCACTTGAGTCTGTATTGAAATTAACAGATTTTCCCCAAAAAAGGGGTAAAAGACCCCCTTGGGAACATTCGAATGCAATCACAAGGGGAGGTGCACAACCAGACCCCTCTCAGAGCCTACATACCAAGCTAGAAGCTTCTACGGCATATAGTTTTTGAGTTACGCGACACACATACGCACATATGTACACACAGACGTCACAAGAAAACTCGTCTTAATTTACTCGGGGGTGGTCGAAATTGATTTTTCGGCTGTTTGTATGTTGTTAGGTACATATGCACATGCTGATAGGTCGAAAAATTTACGCGACATTCATTTGGGGGTGAGCAAAGTTAAAATGTAGACCGAAATTTGAGTGAAATTTTTTTCGTGATCACAATACTTCCTTTACTACGTAAAAGGAAGTAAAAATTGCACACATGATAGAGAACTTGATGCATTGAAGAAAATAATGTATTGTATAAAATAAAGACTAAGGGAAAAAAAAAAGATTGAAAAATAAAAAATTGTGACAAAGATGTTTTTCAAGCCATAATATTGGTATGCTAGCTGATATTTTAAAATTAAATGTATTGAAGCCCTTAGAAACAAAGGGTTGTAAATGAATAAATTATAAGTTTAAATAACTAGCACAAACAGTAAGAGAAATTCTAATCTGTATTGGGGAAAGAGATGAGACTAACAGCCGTGGTAGGTGCTGTTGTAGAAAATCAGGGTTGCCACTCAATCCTGGAGGAAAATTCCTCAAGTGTTTTCCCTGTATGAATACACAGCATTACAAACGAGTAAACACTAGTATTCACATAAGCACATTAATTTTCTGATAGTTTTATCACAGGAAAATAATAATAATAAATAAGGGAAGTAAAAAATAATTAATATAATATGAAACAATAGTACATTAACAGAATATTTATAGTTAACTTTTAATTAAAAAAAGACTATTCCTAATCAATCATTATCAGCCTAAACATCCATTAAAAAGAAAAGAAATGCAAAAGTTAAGCAGAATAATAAATACGAATGACTACTCTCTTACTCTCTAAATTGGCATAAAATTAAAGATGCATGTCAAGCAAAGCGTTAAATACTTGTTGCTCGTATAAGACATTTTAATATTTAGCAAAAAAACTTAAAAAAAGAAACTAAAAAATAAAATTACAATTTTTTTTTTTTTGTTATTTATTGAAATTATATGTATCTTACTATTTCTGCACTGATTTTTTAACTTCAACAAAAAGTAAAATTCCTTGTATTTCGCAGGTTTTTTGACAAAAATTTCAAAATTCCCTAAATCGCCCCCCCCCCCCTGCATGCTCTGTTTCTTGAGGTTTCCCTGAAGCATGGCAACCCTGAAAAAGATTTAGAAAAAAAATATCATTGTAAGCCTATCAATGAGAGCTTTGCCCATGTTTCACTCAAAACTTACAAAAGTTTATTTACATCCCTTTGCTTCACACTGCCACAACTGTAAATTGTAATAATATTAAGTGGTCTTACCTCCTCCATAAAACTTTTAGACGTCAACAGAGGGAGATTTGCAATAGTCGGATTACTTGCTTGTGATGGATTACTAAATTAATTATGCATATTATTAATAAAATATATTAAAAAAGTAACAATAAATTAGCAAAGCAAAATAGCAAATGAATTAAAACTTAAGAAACATACACAATATTTGCAAGGCTAAATTTCACCCTGTCTAAACCTGGGCTCTCGGGAAATGAGACTGGAATTTCCTAGAAGAAACCAGAAACATAAAAAAGGAAAGTGATGTGGAAATGTTCATTTAAGGTATAAAGCTTTAAAAAGAAGTAATCATACATTCTTCAGGACATTATTTTTTCAAACAAAATATACAGGGTGTCCACTCCAATCGTGGACCAATAGTTAATTTCTAAACCGTTAGAGATAAGCATCTAGTTTATTTAGGAAAAAATCTCCAAATTACGAAAGGAATTTTGGGTCTATTCAATGTTTTTCAAAAAATCAAATTTTGAAAGAGTTACGAAATTTAAATTTTTATACAGCCCCCCAGTCCTATCAATCATATTTAGTAAAACATTCTTGACACTGCAACGTTTAAAACTAAAAAAAATCACTCTTCTACCACAAAAATTGACCGAGTTATGATGACCTTTGAAAAATCAAGATTTTGCATTGTTTCATGACGCAGACGCACGCCATCCAGAGATCGCTTTAGGGACCGTATGCAAAATCCTTCAAAATCTTGATTTTTCAAAACGTCATAACTCGGTCAATTTTTGTCGTAGAAGAGTGATTTTTTTTTAGTTTTAAACGTTGCAGTGTCAAGAATGTTTTACTAAATATAATGGATAGGACTGGGGGGCTGTATAAAAATTTAAATTTCGTAACTCTTTCAAAATTTGATTTTTTGAAAAACATTGAATAGACCCAAAATTCCTTTCGTAATTTGGAGATTTTTTCCTAAATAAACTATATGCTTATCTCTAACGGTTTAGAAATTAGCTATTGGTCCACGATTGGAGTGGACACCCTGTATAGGAAAACGGACAGCTTTATTTTTTTTCCCTTCAGTTTGATACTGTGATACCTCACATTAACCGGCATGCAGGAAAAACTGAGGTTAGAAAATATATATATATATATATATATATATATATATATATATACACAGGGTGCGGCAGAAAAACCCGGACAAAAATTTATTGTGATAATTTCATTAAATAAAAGAAATTTAGCAAAACAACAATCAATAATGTTAACATAGACTTCTTACAATAATATACTCAGCCGGTTTCGAAGTGGCTTTCTCCAGCAGTGATACACAGATCCAAACGTAACTTGAAATTTTCAGCGAAGGGCCGCAGCTCCTCCAGCGACAATCGGTCTCATTCTCAAAGAAGCCACTGCTTCAGCGACTCCAAGCTTTTGTGGGGTTTAGCACAGGCCCTGGCCTCCAAAATAGACCACACACTGTAATCCATGGGATTCAGATCCGGCGAGTAGGGGACCATTCCGTAGAGGAGATGAAGTCTGAAAAATGGGTCCGGCACAAGTTCTGAGTCGTTTTTGTCCTGTGAGACGGCGCTGTGTCCTTCTGGAACATCCAATCCTCATCACCAAAGTGCTGCTGGGCCCACAGAAGTACGACGGCCTGAAGAATGTTGCGGCGATACACTTCTCGGTTGATTTTGACCCCTTAATCCACAAAAACAAAAGGGGTTTTGCCGCTACCGCAAATTCCTCCCCAGACCATCACTGATTGTGGATTTTGGTGGTGTTCGACAATGGCCGCTGTGCCAGGAGCTTCAGTGAACCAGATTCGGCCTTTTTGGTGGTTATGCGCTTGTTCGACAGTGAACAGCTTCTCATCTGTGAAGAGGATGCACTTTCATCACTCACCTGCGGCCCGTCGTTTGAGCTGGCGACATGTTTGAAGTCTCACGCGCTTGTTCTCTTCAGGGAGAAGTTGCACATTTTGGAGCTTGTACGGCTTCAGTTTGAGTTCTTGTTTAGCTATACGCCGAACTGATCGGTCGCTGATTCGATCTCACGAGCGATTTTTTGAATTGAGACCCTCGAATTTCGCCGCACTCGCTTCTTGATGAGCCTACGGTTGGAAAATGTGTTCAAGGTCCGTTTTTTTTCGCTTCCTGGAAGGTGTAAGTCATGACCAAGCTCTTTGTACCAGCTAATTGCATCGGAAACAGTCTGTCGAGGAATTTTGAGCAAACGAATTGACGTTTACCAGCTCAAAACAGTAAAAAAATAGCAACGCATCTTTTTGTCATTCTGCAAACCCAACAACAATGATGAGTACAAAATCGACACTGCACACCTCAATGCAGGAAAACATATAGAATCTTTTAAAAAAAGAATTAGCTGTATAAGGTAAAACATGTTGGTGCCAGGACGTGACAAACTTTGTCCGAGTTTTTTTGCCGCACCCTGTATATATATATATATATATATATGTATGTATATAATGCTTCAACAAATACATATTCAACATAAAAAACATGAATTTAATACTGGAGTGCTCAGCGCAGAAGTCAGGGTTGATAAAAATCAAGATTTTTTTTTAAATAAAAAAAAATCGGATTTGTTTTAATCGGATTTTTAAAATTTATACAGGTTTTTTGTGGTTTAAGAATAATTAAGTATGTTTGTGTGAGTGTGATACTAACAAATTAAATTGTTCTGCCTCAAATTATTTTTATATATAAATTGAAAAAAACATAAAATTAAAAATATAAATTAGAGTTATTAATCAATTAGTAGAAAATAATTACTTACAATATACAGATTTAACCTAATGGTAAGGGATTAACCTAAATACATTGTTTTATGATCATTTGTAAACAGGAAATATTAAAATAAAATTTCAGAGAAAGTGGCATCCAACTGAAATACACGGACTAAAACTGCTAGAGAGTAGGGGTACGTTGGCAATATAACGGATGTATCCTATTGCTACCAAAAACTAACAATTTCCTAGTTGGTGACATTCTACAATTGTGTATGGTGTAGGTCCCTAACAGCAACCCTAATATTTGCTGTTCCGTCCCCACAAGAAAAAAAAAAGGACAATAATATTAACCACAGTAACTGTCACTTATAGGTATCATAACAGCACCCTCACTTAGGTGAAAAATAAAACCAAACCAAGCTTCACGTCAGTGAAACATCACAATCCAATCAATTAGATTTTTGAATTAAGATACCATCGGAGCTGGTGCTTCATGCTATATTCTACAGAAAGGAAGAAATTTACTGGTTAACAGACCTAAATAAATTTTAAGCTGTCTGCGAACACAAATAATTTCTTAAAATGTTTGGCAAAAAACCAGTTACAGAACTTCTCCTGTTTTATATTGCTGCCAACAGCAAAAATTTAAAATTATATAAAAGTAGAGTACCACTATGTAACCAGCATGCTTCAACTATATTTACTCCCTTTCCAGTATTATTGATTGGGGACTCTTCAAAATTGGTGACCAACATTTGTCACTCACAAAAAAAGCATGGTAACACTGAAATTTATTCCGAAAATGTCAAAATTGTCTGCAGTTAGAAAATTTTCTGAAAACGGCATTCGTGTGTTAATATTATTTGGGTCTGCTGGCTAATGCAGTTTTTTCTAGTAGTTATGCCAGACTGATAAGCATGTTGAGTTAGGGAGAGAAGCAATGCTGTCTATGCAAATCCAAGTTGCCAACCCAAAAAGGGGTTCGTTTTTGGATCGTTCGATAATAAGGAACTGGTTGCAAAAATGCCACGTGTTTGAAATGACCAAGATATTTTTTATTTTTGGTTACATAAATTAGTAAAAACATACGCCAATTTTACTCACC
>JAXGGA010007845.1:0-60195 GCA_038373865.1 Uloborus plumipes | reverse complement strand
TAATTTTGGAAAGCATCTGATAGTCTTTAAAAGTTAATATTTATCATATTCATTTTTTCTTTATTTTGAAGAAAAGTGGTTAAGAAATTTAATTTCCCAGGAAGAGATAGTTGTTTTTCTAAACTGATAAAAAAAAAAATGTTTTTCAAAAAACAAAAATTCTGATGAAGTTCAGTTTGCAAAAATAAGTGGTTAAAATTTCGTTCCTTAGCTGCATTCTGAATGCAACAAAACGTGAAAGGTAAAAAGTTCGGTGATATTGGTAAAGAGCCCTCACAACTTTTACTTTCTTGGTGAGTAAAATCAAATTTATAAAGAGATTATAAACTTAGTTTCTAAAAAAATTTCTTTCGTTGATGTTAAAATTCGTCTATGGGGGTCAGTTGCAAATAATTCAGAAACAAAATATGAAATCGTCTTAAGACCATTTGAAAATAATTTTCAAATTTTTTAGCTTATTTTAAATGGATTCAACAACTGCAAACACTTTTTTTGACTCTTTCTATCAAGGAATTGAGAAAAGTCCTAATGGTTTTCTTTTCAATTCGTTGGCGCAAGTCGATCATGAATATTTTGATACAAATTAATAAACAATTCTCATTAAACTTCTTCTGTACAAGTTATCCACCAATAGTCTCTGAACACGTCTTTGTACGTCTGAAATGGATTTTGTTTTTTATAACACGTTATCACACGCGCGCGCACACACACACACACACACACACACACAAGTCTTCTAAGCGGCATTTAAAATATTCCTTGAACTTTTTATCTTATTTTAAATTCCTTCAACAACTGTAAATACCTTTTTTGGCTCATTCCATCCAGGAACTAAGGCATTTTTTTTCTTTTAAACTCGTCGGCGCTGGCCACTTTGTCTAGTGGTCAGAGAAGCCTGACCCGGATGGGGAGGTCCCGGGTTCGAATCCCAGCTCTGGCTTGGATGTACTTTCTCTCTTATGTCCTAGTCCTTTGTATGAATGTGTTGTTGTGCTGGAAATGATTGCTGACTCTATAAACGGGTCCCTATGACATGTGTGTACTGTGGAAGTCGGACTTCACTCCAAACGACGACACTACGGTTCAAAAAGTGAAGCAGCGCATCCCAAATTGACAGTCTGGCAGGCATACGGCAATAACAACAAATTCGTTGGCGCAGTTCAATCAGGAATATTGTGACAGAAATATAAAAGCATTTTGTTCAAATAACTAGCAGAGTTAAAGCAGTGTCCTTCATTGGTGTAGCAATAACAGAAATGACTGCCATACATATAAAAATAGATGCATTTATTCTATATGCAAGCAGGGGTGCCCATCCCCCCCCCCCCCCCCCCAAGCTCAATGGCGCAAAGTCCCCTCCAAAAAATTTTCACAACCCTCTTGGACTTTTTATTTTTATTTTTACCCCTCTTTTTTATTTTATTTGTTTTTTAAATACTATTTATTTAATTTTTAAATATCATTTATTTGTTTTTTTAAATTATACCTATTATTTTTTAAACATACTATTAATTTTTTTTAAGTTCGAACTATGCGCAGAATAGATTTCCCCTTCCAGGCATTTTAAGCTCGCACACACGCACACAAAATAAATTAAAAAAATGAATAAATAAATAAATAATAATAAAGAAATAATTTAAATTAAAAAAATTAATTAATAAATAATTTAAATAAATAATTAAATTAGTTTTAAAAAATCCCCCCAATTTTGATGGCGCATCTTGCGCCATATTCCCCCCCCCCCCCGCCCCTGTGGGCACCCCAGTATGCATGAGTCAAATTAAAAAAAACGTATTTACAAAACGACATAAAACAGGACATGCAACTGACAAACTCAGAACTCGCTGCGAAAACATAGTCGACTGTTTAAATACAATTCAGAGATGCAGAAATTTGCATATAATTAAATCAAAGCTAACCGTGTAGTCAATTTACGACAGAATATGTAAATTCCAACAAGACATTTCTTGTTGAACATCTTGTGTTCAAGCCCCACCAACATTCTCTGTACACTTCTTCAATCTTAAATGGAGTCAGTTTCTCGTTGAACTTTATCAGCTCAGGTCAGTCACAAATAATTCCGACACAATATAAAATACCTTTAAAGCTTTCGAAAATATTTATTACAATAGTTTGGTCCACCCTAAAATACCTATAACCCTTCTCGTATGATCGCGGCACCAATTAATTCACGAAACCATAATTAACATCAAATTGGTACTAATTATCAGTTACCTCTTAGCACAATAATGCAATACACCAGAAAAAAAAATCACCAAGTCCATAAAAGTGTCAGTGCTACCCCAAGCCTATCACATTGAAAAATATTTGGGCTTAATAGCACTATTAAATACATCCGACATCATAAAAAGAAGCATATTTATTGCTTTAATATGGCAACACTAACTTGTTTTTTACGTCATGCGGCGGTTGGTAGTCGTTTATCCCAGACCCGCCAGCAAAATATGAATAAGATGGTTATTATAAGCTTATAATTACAGGCTTGGTGCTAAAGAATACAGTGGGTGAAATTTTAATGTATTTCGTCTCATAAAATATTCTTTTACTACTAGGAATTAAGTCAAGCTTTTATTATTATTATTATTTTTTGAGATTAATTGTTTTATATCTTATTAAATGTAATGCATAGTAAAGATTTTCGTTATGATAGTCTAGTTCACCTCTTTAACGACTTACTGAAACTTTCTGAGAAAGCATTTTTGTAATTAATTATGAATACTGCGCTTATAGCATAGTGGATTTCTTATGGTAGTTTATATAATTTATGGTAGTTAGTCACTTGTCTCGTACAAATTTCTGCGTATTCCAAGGGGTATACGTACACCTAGTCAAGAAATATAGTCGAAAACTACAGGTTTCACAAGGCACTTCTAAGGGTTAAACGTTGTAGTACCAGCTGTACCCTAGGGTGGTTCAAAAAAAATTTTTTTTTGCTACGGACCAAGGCGCACTCTACTTTTTTTACATTTATGTATGAGATCACTCCCCTAAAATTTCAGCTCCCTACTCTTAATGGAAGATGGTGCTCAAACACCCTTAATTTTTACGCTTTTTCGTAATTTTCACAATTTTTGAGTTTTTCTAACTAAAGAGACCATTTTCTTGGAAGAGATTTTTTTTCAATTATTCTCATTTTCCAACTCATAAATATTAGTTCAAACAATTGGAAAGTTTCTTAATCGTTTGAATACATATAGCAATACCTTTGATACAATCGATTATTTAGTAGATCGCAGCATACAATGTAGATTGCAGTACTACTCGTCTACATGTTGTGCTATGATTTTCAAAACTTACGCTTTCTAAAATAGAGTTGTGGAAGAGATGTGCAAAATGTTTGTTATGTTTTTAAAGTAGTGGGATGCAGAGAAGAAAATTGCAAGATTTAAAGTTTTAAACTAATATTGCTAACAGTATCACAAGAAGAATGAATTAAATTATAAAAACTAATTGCACAAAATAAACTATTGTAGCTAGTCTGGCATAGAACTAATCTGAAATTTAGGCAAAGATATTTACTTCATGCTTACTTTGGCCATCATATTCCTCACAAGTTCTATTCCTCTTAATAACTTTAAAACGAAAAAATGTTTGGCAAAGAATTAAACAAACAAAAAAAAAAATGTTGCACATAGAACTTAAAAAATACTTTAACAAGTTTGAAACTTCAACTGTAAGCTTTTTATAACTTTATAGATAAATCTATGATCACTCTGGCTGATTATAAAGAGATAATTGAGTTATTATTAGTCAATTAGGGAGCCTATATGAGAAAATCCAATCTCTTACCTGCCTCAAAATATGTATGAAGAAAGAGATTTTTCATATAATCTAATCATGAGAGAAAAACCTAGGTACAACACTCCCTACAGTTTTAGCACATTTTTGTACAGTAAAACAAATAGATTGAACTTTAATAGATGCTCCATTTGCTATTAAAACTTCTGGAAATATCTAAACTTGGAAAAAACCTTATAAAATATGAACGACCTGGAAATTGAAATAACAACTAGGACAGTTTTATTAAAGTACTTGTGACACTTTTCTGGTGAATTAATTAGTTTGACGTAGTTTTTCATATCAAATTCTAGTTGAAAGAAAAGCAAGTTATTATAAAAATAAAGATGTGAAATATAGTTAGTGTAGTACGAACAATTGGATTTTTTTTCAAATATGAATATTAGAGATTATTTTCTAACATTCTTCGTCCTACGCCCCAACGAATGCAAATATAATATCAATCACATAATTAAAAGAACAAATTAAAATAAATAAATAATGGTGAATAACGTTGCTGAGTAAAATGTTCAAATAATTCAAGAATTTAACAGAATTTTTTTCAATAATGAGGACAATAAGCAGTATTTTTTACCTGCTGTTGAAGAAAATTGAGTACTTATCCGTGCAGAGACAATAAAATATTCAATACTAAAAGTCTCTCTCTCTCTCTCAAAAAAAAAAAATCTATATATAAATATACATAGAAAGTTGAATTGCATAGCAAGAAGTTTAAATATTTTGCCTTTAATTAAAAACTTCTAGCAAATTTCAGTCTAGCAACACTGCTCGACACAAAATGAACAAATGTATCTGACATTTTTCTTGCTGTTTCTTATGTAAAATGCTTCACTGAATTCAAATATGATCTCTATTCCCCCTTCACGGTAATCGCTCGAACACAACTAGAATGAATATAAATAATACTGAAGGGTTCTTTATAGAAGGAAATCTGCGGTGCAACTCATATGTAATATGCGATTTTTCCAAGGTTTTGAAAAAAAAAAAAAAATACAGCTTGAAAATTTTTTTGGACATGGGAGTCATAGAAGGCAGTCCGATATTATTGTGTTGACAAAAAATAAGCAAAATTTTGAAGCTGGAAAAAATGAGTTGTTGATGATATGTTAAAGATTTTACGGAGGGAAGGGGAAAATACCCCCATGAGTCTCCCTACTTACAAAAAGTGTTTATGATTTTGAACTTTTCACTTCTCTAGCCCTATAGAAGAAAGTTAATGGTAAATATAATGCTTCCTTACCCTCCAAATAATATCTATGAAATTGTCGAAATCTAATGAAAATGGGAGGGGAGGGGACCGCTATTTTCAAAAAGTGGGAGGCAATGGGGGAAAAGGGTGGCCATATCAGGATTCAGGGGATCATTGAACATAAGAATCAGCAAGAATAATAGGAAAACACCCGGATTTTTTTTTTTTTTTTTTTTTTTTTTTTTGCCGCTTAACCGAAAAACGCTTGAAATTGACACAAACTGGAGAACTATGTGAGCTTTGAGCACCGTCTTTTTATTTAAGTAGGAGGTTGAAATTTTGGCAGTATAATAGGGTGGATAAAGGTAAAAAAATGAGCCACCGCCGTGACCTCTAGGACAAAACTTTTTTTTTACCATAGGCTTGTGAACCACCCTACTGTACCCCCTGAAGCACTTGACTCCCTATAGCACCCTTGAAAGAGAAGGTGCCATTTGGCTCCATGTATGGCATCCTAAGTGCTTTATGTCACCCCATGGGTGCCCTAAGGATCCAACTGGTAACTTCAAGGGTGCCATAGGGAGTCAAGTAGAACCCTTCAAGGCTTACACTGGTGCTACAACGTTTCAATCTTACAGGTGCCTTGGGCAACCTGTAGTTTTAACAGTCTTGTTGAAATGAATTCCAAGGGGTCTTTAAAATCAGTTACAGTGAACTCTCACTTATACGCCGCCTCATTTATGCGCCTTTTTCACTTATACGACGATTTTGAATGGTCCCAGCACACTCCATAGCATAATAATGATAGTATCATTCTCTTATGCGTCGCTGTAAAGATACATATTCCACTTATGCGTCGAATTTTCCCTAAAATGTATGAAAATGTATTTATTTTCTTTATAAAATAAGAATTTTTCTTTACTTTCCTCTTTAATATGTCACCTTTATTGCTCACGGAAGGCATTTTTTTTCGCATGAACTAGAGTTTGGAGAGGGACAATTATCCATTATACATCGTTTTAAAGGGAACAGTTTGTAATTAGGTATGCTACAACTTTTGTTTTCTCTTAATCATTATAGTTACGTTACAGTAATTGCCAAACTGTAGTAATAAGTTCCTTTTCTATAAAAACATTCTTATTCACTCTCTCATCAGAACCTATGTTGAGTTTTAGTCCTTTAAATAGGCTTGTTCACTTATACGTCTCTTTCACTTATGCTCCTTTTTCTGTTAGTCCCTAAGGGCAGGCGCATAAGTGAGAGTTCGCTGTAGTAGAAACCGTAGTTCGTCCTATCCGAACAGCAATAAACAACAATAGAGAAATGACACCAGGTGATTGAAAGAGAAAACTTGCAAAATTCAAAAGTGGAGTGCAAAGTGGGTCGTTCAACTCTTTCTGCGTTTTTTTTTTCTTTCAAACTTTAAAAATGCTTCTTAACATTACAATCCGAGAAGCATTTTTTATTATCGTTATTATTATTTGTATTATTTAAAAATTTATCTCTTAAATCATCGCTTAAATGGTGCTCCCTGTCTGTTTTATTGTGTGCTCCACATAATCTGAATTTTCACTAAAATCCAAGTTGGTATCGATGCCGATCAGTTCAAAATATTGATACTGTAATTCAGTGGCGTATCCAGGAATTGATTTTGGAGGGTGCACATCGAACATCGACACTGTGATGAGAAAGGAAAAAAATCAAGAAATATGGTGAAACTTTAAAAACGCAGTATTTCGATTTAATTTTTTCTATTGAACGTTGCTCAAAAATCATTTTCCTCTTACATTTCCACAATTACAAACAATTAGTTTTGCTTCTTATTGTCGAAAACAGAAAATAATATGACAATATTTCAGTGTCCATAAAGTATTTTTCATTGAAAAAACCTGAAGCATATTTACATGAAGGTTACATGTTTTTTCAAAATTCGGTGCCACCGTTGTTTATAGTCTTACAAAATCTTGGGGGGTGCATTGGTCCCTTGGCACCCCCCCCCCTGGATACGCCACTGCTGTAATTATATCGGAAATAATCGATATGAGAAATTTTTTGAAGGTTAAATTTGTCTAAAGCTCCACAAGTTTCTTCTTACTAAATTAATTATTTTTTGTAGAAAAAAGTAAATGTAAAACCAAACCCCGATTTATAGGGCCTAGCTATGATAAACTATGGACCAATGCCTGAGCTTCCGTTTAGGCCACCCTTCCCCTAAACCGGTGTCTCTACTTCTAGTTGGACCGTTCTATTTTTCATCTATTTATTCATTTCTTGCAGATATTAAGTAAACTTTAAAAATATGTAGTTCTTGAATACATCTATAAAATTGTTTTTGTGCTTTTGTTAAAAGAAAACTAACAAAAATGCGAAAATAACTTTACTGGTAGCAAGGACGCCCATACGCAAAATTTTAAAAAGGCTCAGATACTTTCCCCACAGTTTAGCTGGATATTTTTCTCGTGGAAACCAATTTCAGTGCAGATTAGAGTTATTAAAAGTTGACATTTTTAATAACTTATACATAAATGACTAAAGAAGAAATATTTTAATATTTTTGAAGAAAAAATAGTAAAGTTGAGCCTGCTTAATAGAATATCGATTAAAAGAATATACCGCTTAATCTAATACATTTTTAATGAACAAACCGTTGTAATGCATTATTTTCGTCCCGGATAATAGAATATCCCGCTTATTAGAATATTTTTTCTAGTCAAAATGGCTGTTCCATTAAGCGGGCTCAACTGTACTAAAAGTAAGGAAGTACTAAATTCTAAAGGAGGGGGGATTGAGCCCTCTTTGCCCCCCATTATCGGTGGCCATGACTGGTAGTGCTTCTTTGGGTTCCTTGTGTTTTAAGAACCATGCCCAGGCCCCGTAGGCCGGTAGGATAGTCGGGCCCTGCTGAATTAAATCTCCTGTTAAGCCTTAACTTCTTTATTATAAGCGTAAGAAAGAATGAAAAAAACCTAATCAGAATGAACTACCTAAAAACTAAAGTTGAAAGGGATTTTGAGAGATTTAGGGGAGACTGACATGATTGCCATCTAATGCACTAAGAAATAAATGATCTCCTTATCTTGTATTAAAAGAAGATAATGATGTATTATTACGAGGATCTAATCTAGAGGTATAAGGAACTCGAGTAATTATAGTCTTCTGTATGGTTGGAAATGGCTCCAAATGAGCCATCTAAACTACTTAATGCGATGGTTAAGTGTTTAAAATCTTTTTCTACGTCGCTAAATGCGAGTTACTATTGGTACAAGTTAACTTCATTTCTCGCTTTGCATTACTGCGAATATTTTTTGGTTTTATAACAAATAAAACTATGCAAAGATGATGCCAAGAAAATTCTTATTTTGGGAAAAAAAATTGAAAAGTCAAGAAAGGATTAAACTTTAGAAATAAAAAAAAAATCTTGAGGGCCAAAGCAAAGAGTTAAATATTCATAATTAACTTCAAGCGCGTACATTGTTTGAAAATTATGCATCCATGAAGCCTCACTTCTTTCAAAATCTTAGTACCATACATCCAACATGACCCCTTTTAAAATTTTGTAATTTACTCCAATTTTTTCATGCAGTTATCGCCTGATACACAAAAAATGAGAGTAATTATTAATTTAAAAATAACTAACTCGAAATTTAGAATTCGAGTTGCAGTTCACGAGGATACGTTCAAATTTTTGTGCCAATTTATAGGTCTGTAGGTGCTGTGGGGGCTTCTAGCCATCGGTTACAAACATCATTTTTGAGCAGATATATAAAAACAAAATATGTAATAAAACTTCTTGAATATCATCTCCAAAGGAATCAAAATAATTCTGAAGTTTAAATAAATCATTTTTCCTCCTTACAAACTAGTTCAAGTAGCTTTAAAACAATCAACCAACTTTCCCGAAGGCATTGATGCATCAAATAAATTAAAAATCATTCGAATTAATATTTTAACTTAATTGTTTAATTGATCTTTCACGAAGTTATGCTAAAGGTATATTAAAGACAATTAATCACACATCGTATAGATTTCAGTAAATTTCAACATTTAATATATTTTAGGTAAAACGGTAAAAATTAAATAACTATTATATGGAAATCACATAAGTATTCGATTGTAAGTGAAGAAGTTTAAAATTACTTACGTATATATGGTATTAAATCCAAAGCTTTTGAAATAAACCACATTACTATTTAGACACATATGACGCTCATATTCAGTATGGGCTGCCGTTTTTTAAAAGCAAGGATATTTAGGACAATTTCAAACGGCAGAAAAAACTTTTTCAATTGCAAGAAATTAAAAATTTTGCTATTAATTAAATTAGAATGGGCATTTGATGCTAAGCAACATAGCTATCAAAAAAGAGTTCTAGAGATGTTATTCGCACCACACAATAAACATCGGAATGTCGATGTAGCAAGTCAATTTCAAAACTACCAACGATTGCCGCCAGAATGTATGTTCAGCCTCAACAGGCAATGAAGTCTCGTATTTGAGAACAAAAGTACCAGAATAGACATATGATGTTAAACTGCACAACTATCGAAAATAACCTCAAGGATATGATACACTGCATACACTAAGCATTCGAATGTTGACTATGCTAGAGAACTTCAAAACATCCAGCGATACCCTTACGAAGATTGAACTGAACCTCAACCAGCAGTGTAGTCTCTTACTGTAGTACAACAAGTATTAGATCGAGTGCATAGTGATATGCAATATATCTACCAAAATAACCTTAAAGATACTTATTCACTGCATCTGATCAACATCACTATCTAAAATAATCTTAAGAATCTTAAATTCACACCATACGATAAAAAAGTCGGATGTAGACTCAGCAAACGAGCTTCAAACAAGTAGCACTAAGACTACGAAGAAAGAGCTAAACCACAACGGACAGCTTAATTTCATACCTAAGTACAAAGAGTATCAGGATGAGCATACGGTACTATGCAACGTAACTATCAAAAATAACTTCAAAGATCTCATTCACTGCTTACATGGAGTACTTGAATGATGATTTAACAAGCGAACTGTGTTCAAGGGTTCGGTCCAACTTTAACAGGTAATGTAACTTCATAATTTTGTACAAAAGTATCAAGACGACTGTGTCTGTATGTGCATCATAACTATAAAAAATAACCTTAAGGATTTCATTCCGAGCGTATGATGTTAGCATAATTGCTACATTAATCCTAGGATCGTGGTCACTGCATAGACTAAGGTGTACATTAACGACAAACTCAAAATATTCAACTGTATGTCTTCGAAATATGTGCTCACAGCTCAACGTCAACCAGCAATATAGTTTCGTATTGAACAGCTAAAAGTACCAAGACGGGCATAGTATGTTTAGCATATAACTACTACAAATAAATTCGAGGAGTTTAATCACAGCGCTCTCTAAACATCCCGTTGGAAGTAAACTTCAAAACATTTAATGCTCTGCTACGAAACTTGTGCTCAACCTCAACATTTAATGCAGTCTGGCACTCAAGAGCCAGGGGGTAGGTAAAGAGTTTTAAACAACACAACAATACAATCACAGCACACACCGAAACTAGTATCATAGGATGCAGCTTTTAGCAAGCGAGCTTCAAAACAGCCAACGATATACCTACGAAGCATATGCTTAACCTCAATGAGCAATGTAATCTGATATTTAATTGAAAAAAGTATCAGGGCTAGCATATGATGCCAAGCAATACAATCATCTAACACATCCTACTCATGTGCTAAAAGCTCGAATGTAGATTAAGCGCGAAAATTTCAAAACATCTAACGATATGCGTACGAAGTATACGCTCAAACTCAACATCCAATTCAGTTTCGTACTCAAGAGCAAAAAAAAAGGTACCTGAGTTTGGTTTAGGATGATTAACAACATAACCATCAATATACTGAATATACTAAATACTTTGATGTAGATTTTAGCAAGTGCGCTTCAAAACATCCAACGATATGCGTGCGAAGCATATACTCAACCTCAACCGGCGGTTTAATCGCGTAACTCAACTGCAAAAAGTATCAGGATAGGCATATACTGTTAAGCATCATAACTTCAAAAAATAGCTTGGAGGATATTTGTCCCTGCATAGGCTAAACACCACGTTGATACAGTAAGTGAACCTCAAAACATCTAACGCCAAAGACTACGAAGCATATACTCAACCTCAACATCCAACGCAATCTCTTGCTACTCAAGAGCAAAGAGCCCCGTTACAAGACGCGAATATTGATCAGAGATCTGAGTTAGTGGTTCAGCATGCCGATGCCGATATAGACAGTTGGTAGACAGGTCAATTACCGGCTTAAGAAAGAACAGTTCGTAATGGCAGATCCAAATGAAGACAAAACAAAGAAACTCAAAACCAAACATACGTCCGTTTGTGTCATATCGCGTATTATAAAGCTCAATTACCGGCTTTAAAGTCAAGTTCGAATGATTTTTATAGACTTTTTCTTTCGTTTGATACTATCAGAGGTCAATCTTTTCAAACAAAATGGCGGCCAACCTTTCCTGCAGGGAATTCACGTAGACATCGCAGTTGTGTTTTGTATGCCTCAGTTACTTCGCTTCCGTTCTTTTTTTTTCCTCTCCTTTTTGTTATTATTTTTCTAAATATTCTTCCTTATTCCATTGATGAGCTGACCATTTGCTGGAGTTCGGGGTAATGCTTGGAATATGCGTTAACTGGAATATCCAATTCGAATTCGAAATCGCTACTAGTTTTATGAGGTCACGTGTGTGGAATAGAGACCCAGAGAAATGGCTTTTGATTTTCTTCTTTCTTTCTTTTTTTTTTTTTTGGTTCGTGGTGTGGCTAGGAGGTTTGGATTCGGCATTAGTATTACGATCGGCACGTATTTTTAAAAGGATATTCTACGAGATGAAACCAATAGAAATGTTTCTGGAAATATGTTTGAAATTTATTGAAGCACGTATGAACCAGAAGTGAGTTTCAAAATGTTTTTGTTTTTCGAAGCTAGAATTCTAACATTATATTTAACACTTTTATGAAAATAAATATTCCGTAAAAGTTTTAATTATGCTCAGTGTTTTGAAAACGTGCTTCTAATCACCGTGAAACTTTCAGAAATATCGTCACTTTTAGCACTCGAACAGCTGCTCACTTCGTGTACTGTTAAGAAGTCAAAAATGTATATTTAATTATGGGGAGAAGAAAAAGAAAAAAGAAAACTCATCGTAACGTCAGATTGAATCTTCAAAATACTATTACGTCCAGGCTTTTCATTTGTTAATTTTTTTAAATTTTACTTACATCATAGTTTGATTTACTCTTAGTACCTTTAAGATATGATTATTTAAATTTAAAAAAAAAAAACCTAAACTATGAACAACTGGTTACGACCTGCCACAACGTTAATTAACAGAAAAATGGCAAAAAAAAAAAAAAAAAAATCCGACAATCTTTAGCCGATATGTCACCTCAAACAATTGATTTCATGACCTTTAAATGCATACAAAAGGTATTGAACAATTGACAAAAATCTTTTCCGCCAAAATCAAAAAGCAGACTTTTTGAACTTATATTGTTTAAACTATATTTTATGTTACTGACCTTATATGTTATTTATACTACTAATAATTACTGCATTTAAGATTGTAAATTAAAATATGTATAAATATATATATATATATATTGCTTAACCCTAAGAGTAAAAAAGGGCAGCCGCTTTTAAAAAAAGGGGTTCTTTGTTACTACCCGAACATTGGTGATTAAAGAATTTCCTCAGCTTAGGCTTTATAATGGCCCTTACATTGCAAAAAATAAAATGTTCTTTTTATAGTATAATACAGCTAATTTTATTGTAATAAACTGTATTTTTCTAATTTTACACTAATAAACTGTAAAATTGCTAATTTACAGTTTATTACTGTGTATTTTACAGTTTTAAACTGGAACCTATGTTGCCATTATTATGCTTTTGTTTTTATGCTATAATGTAGCTGATTTTAAGGTAATAAACTGTAAAATTACTAATTTTACAGTAATAAGCAGTAAAATTGCTAATTTTACAATTTATTACTGTGCATTTTACAGTTTGAACACTCCCATTATTGTACTGGTTGTCCAGTATTGTAAAAATAAGTTTTTTTTGCAGTGTAAAACACCCTACTAGAACATTACACGTAACATGAGAAAAACCAAGCAGCGAACATTTCAATTCTGCGGGGCTATAATTCACTTCAAAAGGGCACAAAAAAGAAAAAAAAAAGACTTATCACAATTTATAACTTCATTAGACGAGGCTAATAAATCGCAGAAGTATGATATTGGATGCGTGGGCTGCTCCTTACCTTTCAGTCATCCCTCATCTCCAGGGTGTATCTGAAATGTTTTTGTTTGCTTGCGAAGATGATGCTCGAGGCTTGGGAGGAATTCTTGAGCTTCAATACCAACGCGATGGCAGATTATTTGAATGGAGTTAATGAAAATTCACACATGAGGCTATTTTTGTTTTAAAAATTTTCCTTTGTTCCTTAGAAAATATTAAATGATAACCCTAAACTGTGCATTCTTTCAATAAAATTGATACTCTTGTATACTTTCTGGTAATAGTAATAACCATAAGTGGTTGGTGCACCGAAGAAGTAAGAGGTCAAAGAAGGTGCCGTGAAGTGGCGCCATTGAATCTGACTTTTCTTAAAGAAATTGCGCAGATGAATTTCAATGTCAATATTAATTAAATGACTTTCTCTAAAATATTCGGGATGCAACCTCTAAAATGGCGAGGGATGATCCCAGTAAGATTCCATCCTTCAACGTCTAAGCTCCTTTTTTGGTTTACAAAATAATTAAACGAGAAACACACACGTATTAAGTCAATTCTTCGTTCCTTAAACTGTGAATCGATCAGTTTCATAATTTTTTGATAGATTACTAATTTTGAACTTTGAAGAGAATTGGTAGCAAAGCCAATGTACTTTTAAAAGTGAGGATGCAGTTGCTTCCCTTACTCCCGGACGAGCCGAACATAGCAACAACAATTCTTAAGAAAACTCGGAAAAAGGAGAGCAAACCATGTTTCCTCTGAAAAAGAGATAAATCTATCCGTGTTTTATTGCGTTCTGGTCTTTTCGTTTTATATGAAATTCGACATTGAGGTAAAAGAGATCGTGAGCCCCTCTGCACTCACCCATTAAAATTAAAACATTAACCACATCTTTACACGGGCACAAAATCCCCACCGCTATTTGAGCAAAACCCCTAAAAGTCTTAACCCACATCAGTAATCAGACGAACTTCGGTTATCGATAATAAATCATTAATAATTAGAGCCAGAAAAACCGATCATTTTGCGATCCTCCAAATCCGAATATCGTTTTCTCTGCACTACTTGTTGGACGACTTGATTTTCTTTTGCCCCCGAGATCCCTGTCTTTACCCTCTTAGAAAGCACAGGTGTTCTGTGGCCGGATTTGTTGGTCCGCTTCGGCCCTCGCTCGTAAATTTCAAATGTTAGACGTGGATCTCGAGAGAGTTAAGTTATGACGGGCGTTTATCATTATGCAAGACAAGAGTACAACCGATAATCAAATAGTTCTGGTGTTTATATACAAGGGTACCTTGGAAGCAAAGGGGTGTAAGGGCCCTGCTCCATATTAGCGGAAAACGCGACCGAAACCGAAGGCAGAAACCGAAAAGCCGGGTACTTTCTATAGGAACACAATTTAATCCATTTTACGTTTCTGCTTTGCGTCAATGTGGAGCAGGGCCCTAAGTGTGCAAAGGGGTATAACGTTGAAAATTTGGAGATAACTGGTTCAACTATTACTTAATGAATGTTACTTAATACAACCATGTGCTTAGGTTTGGAGGTCTTAAGAAAAAAAAATACTGATATAAAGCAAGAAAGATGTGTCAGGGGCTAAGAAACTCGATGATGGTAAATCAGTCATTTTTTGGCACTTTTTAGACCCTGACAACCCTGATTATGAATCTGAAACAAGAAGAAACTTTCACTTTATCGTTTTATTCGCAACTTTTACTCTTCATTCATGTTAATAATTTTAAGAAACTCGATGAGGATAGTTCAAACCTAGTTGGATCTTGTACTATAAGAGGCTCCTTCTATACAGAATAATTCAGCAAAAAACATTAACCATTTGACACATATAAACTTTTTGAAGATGTCAAAGTTTTTGCAATGAAACAGCCTCCTTGACATCTAGTAGATGAAAAGGAGTCTCTAATGGCACATGAAATTTATGACGTCTTCAGAAGTTACTGAATACTGAGTAGTTAAAATTACAGTGAACTCTCACTTATGCGCCTGCCCAAGAGACCAGCAGAAAAAGGCGCATAAGTGATAGAGACGCATAAAGGAACAATCTTATTTAAAAGTCTAAAATGCAACTTAAATTCTATTGAGAGCATGAATAAGAAGGTTTCTATAGAAAATGGTCATATTACCACGGTTTGGCAACTAAAATGATAAGGAGAAAACAAAAATTGTAGCGTACCTAATCACAAACTGGTCCTTTTAAAACGATCCATAATAGATAATTATCCCTCTCCGAACTCTATAGTTCATGCGGAAAAAATGCCTTCCGTGAGCAATAAAAGCGAAAGATTAAAGAGGAAAGTGAAGAAACATGCTCATTTTTTAGGAAAATAAATTAAATGGTTTACATTTTACGAAAAAATCGGCGCATAAGTGAAATATTTATTTTTAGAGCGACGCATATACGAATGAAATTATTATTATTTTGCTATGCAGTGTGTTGAGACCACTGAAAATCGTCGTATAAGTGAAAAAGGCGCATAAATGAGGCGGTGTACAAGTGAGAGTTCACTGTATTATAAAGTTAGCTTTAGCAATAAGGGACTTATTACATACGAGGCAGTTAAATGAAAAGGTGAATAAGTGACATTAACTGAACATTTGGCTATAACTAGTGCGAAGAATGAGAGAAAAAGTCATTTGTTTTGTGGCAAGAGCTGTTAGTGCTTACTTTAACTGACCTCTCCAGCGTGATCTGGAAGAAAACCTCGTGAGACTAACTCTTTGGCATACAATGCTGTCTCCAAAACTTCAAAGAATCTGTACTGTAAATTAAATGAATGACGTCTCCGAGCCGTCAGCATAGAATGACAATTGAAATGAGGGAAGTCTCGGAAGCGTCCGCTTGTCTATAATTGCGTTTGATTCTATTGTTATGTAAGCGGGTTTCGGCTATCATATGTTACCCCAGGACAACACTACAACTCTAGAACTGTCTTGCCTAATTCTGGATGGTAAACCTATTGGTGCTGTCTATTGATATTTTTTGTTCTGTGTGTTTGCTTTAAACAGGGCTGCTTTTGGCTACAAATCATTTGTAGACCTCGTGCATTCCCCGAGACTGGCACCCATTCTTTCATGTGGCACCACTATCGGCGGAATGCCATTGCCACGAGAATTTGGAAGCCCGATTTCCCCACTAGGTGGAGGCACATGGGCTCCACTGGATGTGAAACTGCGCTCGGAATCTGTCTATTGATATAGTATGTGTTCCCTTATAATATTGTTTTTATATGTCTAATACGCAAATAATTATATTTTCTCTCTATGTGTAATGTTTTCACAACAAAATTTCAATCATTTTCAAGGTTTGCTTGACTGCTATAATGATGTTAACACATACCTATTTATACCTTACAGAAATACCCTTCTCTTCAGAAAATTAAAAGAGCTGAAGTATTACGTGCATATTTCGCTAGTTAATATAAGCACGAAGCTAATTTTTTCACTCACTCCTAATTCTGGACTTGGCAATCATGAAAAATATGTGTTGCTTGTTACCCGAAACATAGGCTCAGAAATAAACTATACGAAACGAAGTCATAAAACACTTTGAACATTTCGTTGTATTGTATTGCTCTTACAACTGATATAGCTCTTAATGATATATAGCAAATATTATCACGATTTCCGAGAAAATTAATTAACGTTGGGTGTATTTCATTACAAGAGGCACGCATGCGTCTAGTCGATGGATTATATATTCCAAACAGGTAAACAGTAAAATGTTTCTTTTTTATTACGTAATAAAAACTTCATAATTAATAATATTTAACGATTTTAAGCAAAAGCTTTAGCTATTCCGAAAAGTTCTGGGACTGGTATAGCTTGTAGTGATGTAGTATGTGCTATGTTATAACTTAAATTAATGTATAGTTCTTGGGTACTAGACCTTTGTGTGCATATTTGATTACATAGAAAAAGCAAAAATGTAATATTCAATTTTTTTCGCACGTTATATCAAGTTACAATTTTTCCCCGTTTTGTTATCATTGATCAAGAATAGAACTAAAGAACACGATGGGGTTACTTACGTTCTAGCTGTTTTAATGAAAGCGCTTTTTACCACTGCTGTTAACAACTACTACAACGGCCTGAAGCTGCAACAATGGCACAGAAAGGGATATAAAAATGCACATGATAAAGATTTTACATTGTTCTTTGATATACACCTACGCGACCAAAGTGCAATGGTCCCAAACCTGTAAATCCGTTACTGGTTGTTTACAGGAGCACATTTGAAACGTATGTCATGGTTAGAAAGTCGCATTTATCATTAACTAATTACGTTATCTTGGAATAGCTTCTGCATTCGTTCTTAAGTTCATAGCAGTGGCTGCATAAATGAAGATTAGCATCGGAGGGAATGGTTCCAGTTATTGCTGTTGTCTTCCCTAGCAGCATCATCTCATCGGCCGATGATCGGCCATTCATCGAAACCCGATGAAAGTCTCATCGGCCGATGATCCAATATGTCTCATCGGCCAAACAGAATCCGAGCAGCGAAATCCGATGAGTTTTGCTCGAAATACGATGAGATTTGGAGCAATTTACTAGCAGAACAGTCTCGTGCCGATGAATGTTATCGGGAAACTTGATCGGAAGGATATCGTTTTCCGATGGAATATAGCTCGGCTTATTTCTATCGGGAAATTTAATCGGTAGGATATCGCTTTCCGATGAAAAGTAGCTCATCGAAGACCGTGCTCGGATACTGATCGGTACGATGTCATCGTGCGTTACGGGATGAGTTTACGAGGAATTCGATGATCGGCCGAGCAAAATCCGGTGAGTTGATGCTACTTGGGTTGTTCCATCTGGGCTGGCAATTTGGGGAACGCTGCTTCATTCTTCCAACACTGTTAAAACTACAGGTTACACCTTTAAGGGTGAAATGTTGTAGCATAAGCGGCACCCCATAAGGGTTGCCGTATGACTCCCTATGGAACACTTGAAGGTGCCACTTGGTTCCATGTGGTACCCTTTGGGTGTCTTATGGCACTCCATGGGTGACCCTGACCCATGGTACCCTGAGGAGCAAAATGGCATCTTCAAGGGTGCCATAGGGAGTCAAGTGATACCCCTCACGGGGTGCTGCTGGTGCTACAACGTTTCACCCTCTAAGGTGCCTTGTGCAACCTGTAGTTTTGACAGTGTTGGAAGAATGAAGCAGCGTACCCCAAGTTGCCAGCCCAGATGGAACAAGACAACAGCAACAACTGGAACCAGTCCCTCCGATGTTGATCTTCATTTACGCAGCCACTGCTATGAACTTAAGAAAGGATGCAGAAGCTATTCCAAGATAGCGTAATGAGTGAATGATAAATGCGACTTTCTAACAGTGTACCGTCATCTGGTGTGAAGTCAGACTTCCACAGTACACACATGCCACTGGAACCAGTTTAAAGGGTCTGCAATCATTCTCAGCACAACAACAAATTCCGACCTCGAAAAGACACGAGGGGAGAGAGAGAGAGAGAGTATATCCATACCCGCGCTGGAAGTCGAAACTGGGACCTCCCCACCCTGGTCAGACTTCTTTTGAGACCCCAGACAAGGTAGATGGCACTGAGTCCACTTGAGACACCAGACAAGGTAGATGGTACTGAGTCCAGTTGAGACACCAGACAACGTAGATGGCACTGAGTCCAGTTGAGACACCAGACAAGGTAGATGGCACTGAGTCCAGTTGATACAGGGTTAAGTTTTTTCAAGTACTTTGATTCTCAGTTGCTTATGTACCCGAAATGGAAAGTCTTGTAGCGAAGTAACGGATATGGGATTTTTTTGACCTGCATACATGAGAAAGAGCTTTCTCTTTCAAAGAGTTTTTTTTTAAAGAGAGAACCTGTCTCTTTCGGCTCGTGACTTATTCTAAAGAGATCGTTTTTTTTTGTGCACTTAAGTAAATTCGCATGGGTTGCAGTGGCGAACCCAGAAATCAAATTTGGGAGGTGTATACCGTCATTGTGGTGAAGGACTCCATTTCCACAAGTAACACTTGGTAAACGCTAAACAGTTATTGTATTTTACCTTTCTTTTTGCTTTAAACTGTTCAATTTTTGAATTTTTTTATGGAATAACAAAGATTATAAAAATAAATATCTTTCAAAATTAATGGAGATATTTTGATAACAAATATTTATATTAGCCAAACTCGATGAAATATTCATTGCGAGTGTATACAAGGAAGATAGAATGAAAATTATAATTCTTATTTATTTTGTAGCGTCTTTTAGACGGTAGGCAATAAACCACTTTTTCTTTTATGTTTTCCCTACTAAAATGAAATTACACTTTTCGTTTCTAACTGTAGGATGAAGCGAATAATGTTTCTTTCTACAATTATATTGATGGTTTCCATTAAGTATTTTTCCCCAAAAATATGTAAGGCGCACATTGTGTCTAGACAGTTACATTTTGAAGTCTAGCTCTATTTTCCGACCATCTGAGCCTTCTCACTGTTTTTCATACCTTGGTGCCACTGTCTGTAATAATACAGTCAAATTTGTCTATCTCAAATTTCACGGAGCAGAAGAAAAATTCGAGATACAGAGGTTGTGATAAATTTTACAAAAATAAGCAATTGGAACAAAGTTAAATACTTAATACTTGGTTTTGCATTGATAGTGTTGAATATTTTACTGTACGACTTGTTGTGAGTCCACGTTTTACTAATTGTGATGGCTATATCGGCAGCAAGTTAATGCATACCTGTAAGTAAGAACATAGTCTTTGAATGATTGAGCAGAAGATGATTTTTGTCTCCAAGCCCATCTTATACCATTGATAAAGGTTTCTGGGGATGAAATTCAAAAATGAGAGTCGTCAAAATTCGAGATATAGAGGTTTTCGGGAAAAATCATTCGAGATAAAGATGAGAAAAACATAAAATTTATGCTGTAAAAGCAGAGAAATGGGAAAATTTCGACATAGAGAGGTTTTTGGGATTAGCAGGCTCAAGATAAACAATTTCGACTGTATAACAAAATCTTGAGGGGTACATATGTCCCTTTATACCCCCTTAGGTACGCCACTGATAGGATGCTTTCAACTGTCCTATAGGGTGTTTAAGCAATTATATCTTACTAAGGCAGGAATTCAAGTGAAACACCATTGCAATCGCAAAATAAATGCTAATGCAACTTAACTTGGAACTGACGTCACTACGGGTGGAGCCAATAAGAGCTCACAAGCAGTCAGCGATCTCTTCTTATTCGCCAAGTAGGCTGTGACGTTTTATCTAGCTCGTTTTTCATAGGCAAACGTCACGCTGACGTCACGATGTTTTTATCAAGAAACGCTCTAATGTAATTCATTTCCAGTAGCGATTGTAATTGGCGATCGCCTGTTTCACTTGAATTCCTGCCTAAGAAAGGTACTACTGCATTCTTTGACTAGAAGAAATGAGGGACCCCAGAAAGTCGCATTTAGCATGCAGTGATTACATTATCTCGAAATGGCTTCTGTATTTTTTCCGACATTTTTATCGGACGGAATAAGAAAATGAAGCCAAATCGTTCCATATATCCCGTTAAAATATCACGATATGGCGAAATAATACATTGCCTTATTATACGACTGGGGCGCACGATAGCCACATTAAATAGGCCGCCCCCCGTTGCATACAGATTGGCTCGTATATGCTACGTATGCGCCTCGGCCAACCCGTGCGTGCGCTTTCGAAGTTTGGCCGGCTAATGAGCGCATTAACGATGCACGCAGACGCACGAAGCATTAACTTTACATTAACATCTCGTTTGGGAATGGCAGTCACGGGCTTTCTGTAAATTAACAGCAAATGAGGGGGGCAAATGGAATTAAGCGGTTGTTTCGATTTGCTTCTATTTTTATGTCGGGCTAATGAGTTAGGGGAAACGTTGAAGTGTACAAGGAGTTTGTTGGTGGAATTTTGGAACGGTCGGAAGGGACTGCAGGGGTTTGAGGAAGTATTGGATGTGGTCCAGGGAAATTGAGTGACGCATTGTGGTAATTTCAGACTTTCGAAAAAAAAAAAAAAAAAATGAGATGACAAGAAGTACACACTGCAAAAAATGAACTGTTGTTTTTACAGGATAATACTAGCAGTCTAAGTTCCAAATTGAAAGTAAAATTTACAGTAATAAACTGTAAAGCTAGCAGTTTTACTGCTTCTTACTGTAACGTTAGTGATTTTACAGATTATTGCCGTGAAATGTAGCTGTATTACAGTGTAAAAACAACAGTATAATACTGGTAGCAAAAGTTCTAGTTTAAAACTGTAAAATGCACAGCAATAAACAGTTGAATTAGCAATTTTACAGAAAAATACTGTAAATCAGCGAAAAAAGAAAAAAAAAAAAAGAAACTTCAAAAAGCGAGCAAAAGAATTTTTTTTACTAAAAAAGTAATTTTTGTTTTAAAATATCAAAAAAATTGCTTCTGCTAAAAAATGACGAAAATTAACAAAAAAAAAAAAAAGGCTGAAAAATCACAAGAAAGAATAGTTAAGCACCCTTTTGCACCCTCCTACCGGCTTTTAGGTCCTTTATACACTGTTAAAAAAAACCTTGAATTTCAGGAAGATTTTTACTGATTTTAACAGTAAATTTCCGTTTTCGTTTCAAAACAGAACTTTTCCTTGAAAAATCGGAAATATTCCGTGAATTACCAAGTTGGGGGAAAAACAAGAAGTTCTGTCAAGAACTAAACCAGCCTACTTTCCCGTACATGGTCATCGGCATTCTAGCATCTGATCATTGTTCTTTTAATTATCTGAGACTAAAAATTATGTCAAACATACCTTTTTAGCACTTAAAGCTGATTTCTAAAAGCAAAATATACCCCTCTCATCAGATGAAATAGACACATAAAAAGTATATAAATGAATAAATAAGGTTTTGTCGCACCTTATAAAGAATGTAACTGTTACAGTTCTTTCGTAGAAAAATTCCTCAATTGTTTTCAAAAAAAAAAAAAAAAATTAAAAGTACAAAGTACATCAAAACACATTTTATCAAAGAAAGGAAAAAAAAAAGAAAAAAAAACTCGTCCGTTGATAAAAAGTCTCGAATTTCACTTTTAATCCGTTGCCAGTTGCTAAATACAAACAAAGAATAAAACACCCTTGTGAATGAAACATTTTTATTACAAAAAAAAATCGTCTGCCAAAAATAATAATAATAATAAATAAATAAAATAAAACAAATGACTAAATAAACAAAAAATCGTCTGCACAGTCAGTCATTTTTTTCTGAGCCTGCATTTCCGCTTTGCGGAGTCGGAGTCGGAATCAGAGTCCTCACAGAAGATTACTCAGAAAAGTACTTTGCAAACATTATTTATCAAAACCATTTTCTTACAAAGTTAGTTTGAAGGAAATCCGACTTTAAGTTCAGGATCAACATTCAACTTAAATTCCCCGTAGGTGCTAATGTTAAATTTTTTTTCTGAAAGCATCGTGGGACAGGTTGTTTGAACGGTTCAAAGTTGAACTAAAAATTGTTCAAATCGAAAAATCAAATATGGGAATGAGCTGTACTCTCCGAGATCTTTCCAACAAAAAAAAAAAAGTTTATTCCATTTGGATGGTTCACTCAGAAGTTATTAGGTGGGGAAAGGTTGCTTGAACGGTTCAATGTTGAACGAAAAAATGTTCAAATTGAAAATTTAAATACGGTAATGAAGTATCCTTGCTGAGATCCTTCGAACAAAAAAAAAAGTTTATTTAAATCGGACTGTTCACTCAAAAGTTATTAGGGGTGACAGCTTGCTTGAGCGGTTCAATGTTGAACAAAAAATTGTTCAAATCGGAAATGTAAATACGGGAATGAAGTATCCTTGATAAGACCTTTCGAACAAAAAAAAGTTTGTTCAAATCGGACTGTTCACTCAAAAGTTAGCATCGCGGGACAGGTTGTTTGAACGGTTCAAAGTTGAACCAAAAATTGTTCACATCGAAAAATCAAATACGGGAATGAGCTGTACTCGCCGAGATCTTTCCAACAAAAAAAAATTTGTCCAAATCGGAATGTTCGTTCAAAAGTTATTAGGGGGGGACAGACAGACCGACAGACCGACCGACAGACAGACACACAAATTCCCCATCTCAATACCCTACTTTCAAATTTTTAATTTTTCGATATTCATTTTACCTTTTTATTTTTTTAACTTGGCGATATTTTTTGGACTTGGCGATATTTTTTTTTTACTTGGCGATATTTTTTGGACTTGGCGATATTTTTTGGACTTGGCGATATTTTTTTTTACTTGGCGATATTTTTTGGACTTGGCGATATTTTTTAGATGCATTAAGCTACTTTTAATACTTTTTTCGTCTTTCTTTTGTTTTTAACGGGAAAGTAGGCTAAAAAACGGAATTTACCCGGTTTTGTGATTGAAATACCGAATGAGGAAGTAAGACAGTCTGAAGAGACTTTGCGCGTGCGCAGATACGGAGTTTTCGGCAGCATAAATGATTCATAACTGAATCAAAGTGCACAGCAAAAGAAACGCAAAGTCATCGAGAATTATTATGCATGTTTAAGCTTCTACAAAAGTGACTTGTATTATTCGCATTAGCATGGAAAAGAGGACATCTGTGTCTCGTCGTTTGGATAGCTACTTTACAAAAAACATCACATTCGAATATTATTTAATCGTATTCCTCAGGACGTTATTATGTGTGCCATTTTGTTTCAATTTGAAAATGCTTCGAAGAACAGCGTTGAATAAGAATTATTCCAGAATTCTGCGTAGTTAATCAAATTGACTGAAAAAATATTTTGGATCTTTTCATGTGTTTATGCGGTATGCATGTGATTATGAGCGTTTTCATTGCTCAACTTTTTTAAGAAGACTTCGTTTATCGCAATGGATAAAATCAAAATGGGCAACAAAAGGGCGTGTTAGTATATTTTAAAATCTACTCGCTCTATTGTTGCCTTTTTTGAGCCACTTTTATTCCAAATTGGAGGTAAGAATTTTTATTTTTGTTACTGCTATTTTTATTTTAATCTGAGTCCAGACTTAACAGTTAGTTATTTCATGATGTAAACCAATTGTGCATTTTAGGAGTTGCATGTATAAACTTACTGGTGCTGAGGGTTAGTAAAATTTAGTGAAATGATTTTTGTAATTTTATATCAAGATTTAAAAGCTTAGTTTCAAAACTTAGCGTTTTTACTTTATGACTTTACATCGTTAATGTGACGAAATTAATGTTGTCAAAACTACGAAAATGATTGTCAATTTGACGATACTAGGATAAAGAAATATTTCGCTACATTTGACGAAATTCATCCCCAAAAAATGACGAAATGTTCGCTCGGGGTATATTCTTGGAAGTGATTTCATCAAAAACAAAGAAAATTCGTTAATTTTGAGAGTGCATTTCTGAAAGTGTTTATCACTATGAACACCATAACGTAAATATATATGAAAATAGAAGAAATCAGTAACAATACAGGATTTTTTTTTTTAAGGAACCACGAATGTTTCAAATTCAGAAAGGAAAAAAAAGAACTTTCGGAAGAACTTAATTTTTATTCAAACATAAGAGAAAATATTTTTAAAAGAATGCACCTTGTTAATACTTTTTAATTTTTTGAAGTTATGCGCTCAGAAATACTATGCATTGATCATTCCATCTTCAAAATATTTGAGTATTTTATGCGAGATTGATGTAATCTTTTCAAAAAAATCATGTTATTTTAATGAACTAAAATTTTTAATGAAAAAAAAAAGCCAATTCTTGTATTGCTTTAGTATTTTTTTTAAAGGCAAGATGTTTAAAAGTTTGAAGTATATGAGCGGATATTTTCAAACTTTTTCTAAAAAACAAAATTTGTAAGAGATTTAAGTTTACATTTTTGCTCATCATTTTGTCTTATATATATATATATAATTTTCCGGTGAGCTAGTTAACGCTCCTTTTTTAATTGCTCTATTTTTCTGTTTCTCATTTTCCCATATTTTAATCACCCACATTTTTACGTTATAGGCTTATACTTATATATGCTTATACCTATACGCTTATACTTATATATGCAAGATGGAAAATTATTGAAATTTTGCAAAATAAACAAGCGCTTTTATAGCAGCTTAATATTAATAGCAAATTATATATGAAAGTTTAATAAATTAGTCCTTTAAGTGGCGCAAAATGTGTAGATTGGAAAAAACAACAAATGAACAACTTGAAATTTTAAGAAACTTTAGAGAAACATTTGAAAATTTACGAAACAATATAAACATATAAAAAAAACAAACGAAAAAGATAAGGCAGCACATTACCCATGTTTGTTCTTTTTATATGTTTATATTGTTTCGCAAATCTTCAAATGTTTCTTAAAATTTCAATTTGTGCATTTGTTGTTCTACACAATCTACGCATTTTGCGACACTTAAAGGACTAATTTATTGAACTTCCATAGATAATTTGCTATTGATATTATGCTGCTATAAAAGCGCTTGTTAATTTGCAAAATTTAAATAATTTTCCATCTTGCATGTATACATATAAGTCAAAGCGTATAGGTATAAGCCAATAACGTATAAGCGGAAATAATAAGAACCGAAAAAATGAAGAACGGAGAATTACGAAACGAAAAAATGCCTAACGGAAATACGTATAATTAACGAAACGGAAACACTCCGGCAACTCAGCTGCCGTATATTTTTTCGTTATTTTCAGGAAATTTTTTTAACAGTGTACTTCACTACAGGGTCCCCCATACCTGCCACAACTCGTGATTTAACCGGGATAGGACCCTAGGAACCAGTTACTAGATGGTTTGATTAGTCTTTCGCCCCTAGACCAGGGTCTGACGATCGATTTGCATGTCAGAACCGCTGCGGACCTCCACCAGAGGGCCTCGTCCTGCCCGGGGATGGTTCACCATCTTTCGGGTCCCAACCCTGAAGAGCGCTCTGTTCTTTCTGAACCAGAACCAAGGGTCGAGCAAACCCTTGGCCTAGCACCCCCAGAGGTATCGTTTCACTTGGAGGACTTTGTGACCACGACATTTTTAACGTCCCCCAGCCGCCACTGATCAATGGCGATGGAATTTTGATCGGCTGGGGATCGAACCCGGGACCCTCCAATCACGAGTCCGACGCCCTACCGATCGGGCTACCACGGCCCCGACTTTTAGGTCCAACGATCTCGGTTGTGTAGTGGTAAAAGTAGCAACCCGTGCAAGGGGGCACGGGCGCCCATTATGTGTGCAAGAGAGGGGGTGGGGCTCAAGCCACCCTTATATAGTAGTGCTTCCTTGCCTTTAGAACTATTTTTTGGCAAAATTATAAAAACATTTCATTTTAAGCCATTAATGAAGAAGTTATTAAAAATATAAATTTTAATAACTCTAAGCCGCAACGGGGGGGGGGGGGAGGATTTCTGAGCCCTCCTTTGAAATTTCACTAACGGGTACCCATGCAAGCGGGTGCACTTGCGCCTTCTGACTTTTAGTACAAAAATGAAAAGATTTATTATTGTTTTTTTTTTTTGTAAAAAAAATTTGTGACCATTTTTTAATAAAGAATTTCATTTTACAAAATTTCTCTATAAAAAAGGTTTGCTTGGTAAATTTTTAGCAAAAAAATTTTTTGATAAATTTTTTAGCAATTTTCTTTCTTTTCCTGATTTCTTTCGTGAAGTCAAATATGGGAAAAACATGGGGTGGTGCTAATCCGACATTGTTTAAATAGAAACTAAATAAGAACTTAAAAAAAATTAAATGTGTAAATGATTGTTCCCAGATGGCGACATAGGAGTCAAACATTTACATTTATTATTGTCACTAGCGTTATCTATGAACACATTAATTAACGAAAAATACTGATAGGATGTTTAAGTAACATTTCTCCAAAAGAAATTACTAGTATCTTTTGGTATTATCCACATCAAAAAAAGAAGAACAAACAGAAGAATAGAAAAGAAAAAAAAAACTTGTAGTATGTTGAGAGGAGTTATATGTACTAAATCAACTTTATAGATTGCGCATAATTTTTTATTAGCTACCAGTTATATTTTTAATATTTTGATGATACATTTAAAATAAGAATATTAATTTTAAATTGGTTGCTTGCATTCTCAAACCATCTAGCGTGTCTCTCTTTAGACTTAGTGAGATACGAACAATAATAAAATAATGATGTGTAGTGGGAACTACTTTTGAGGAATATAAGATAATTTGTTCAGTGCTGAATGGCCTACTTTCGTACCGACATCAACATTCTATACTCGACTGCAACCTTTCTTTTGACTATGAAGAAATATGCTGAGACCAAGCAAAGGAAGCACTTGCAATACACCGCCAACTCGGCTATTACGATCCACGGACTGTTTCGAGCTTATTAGCATGGAATACGAAAGTAGTCGAATCGGAGGCAAAAATTCTCTTTCCGTCGTATCTGCGCACGCGCCAAGTCTGTTCTAACTTTCTCGCAATGGGGGGGGGGGGGGGAATGCGACGAGGAAGTAGCAAGCGAACAAAAACTGAAGGCATCGGGAAGTGCGCATCTTAAACCTATCTTCCCTTTTTCAAATGGAAGCGTTCGTGGCTGCCAGGCGCACAATACGCAAACAGACTATAGTTCCTTGCGCGATGTCCGAATTTTGAATGAAGTTAGATCCTTCCTTTTAGAAATCGGATTAGAATGTTTCATCTATGCATATGTAGTCTTTCTTTATCATAATATTCGTAATTCTTTTAATATTTTCAATTCTACGAGCGGAGTAGCGCGGAAGCGTACAGCCATTTGAATCGATTCGCCAGCCAAAAGACAGTGTTTCTTTCAGACATTTTGCTCTGGGGGGGGGGGACACTTGGAGAAACCGGAGGGGAAGGATCATGGGGGTAGCCTGAAATTGCATTTCGGGGACTTTTTTCGACAAATTTGCCCACCCATTTAAGCCCTATTGAACCCTAGAATTGCACCCCCCCCCCTTTTCGATAATAACCTCCCACAGAACCAGAAGCTAGATCCAGAGTTGCCAAGGGAGGGAATGCGGACCCACATCTCTCTTCCCCCCATAATAAATCTCTCAATAAAAACTTCAACATTTTGAAATATCAATTTGTAAATTTGCCTTAATAATTAGCTTGACCCTTCATTAAATAAATCCCCAAATACTCCCTGGGGAGGGGCGATGTATGTTTTAAAAACTTGTTTGTTTTCCAGTGTTTCTGAGAACGATTTCCTTATTCCGTTCCCATAAAAGGGCAATAGATAGAAAAACCGAGTCCATTATGATATAATTCATAATGAAACAAGGCTGTCGTCTATCGTGAGGTCAAATTGACTTGACAAGGGTGGGGAGGAATATGAAGTTTCGGCAACCCTCAATTTTTTTGACGCATAGTTGTATAGATCTTTGTTGAGAAATAGAGAGTGGATCTAGCTTCTAAAATTAGAAAACGATTCTTACTAAAATGACAACACATAGGATGGATTATGGTTTAAAAACGAAAAAAGAGAAATAGAAATAAGGTGAATCAAATCTTGGGTGTAAAAGGATTTTTCCTCGCAAATTTTTGAAATTTAAGTCCTAAATGAATTTTTTTACGAAATTTAACAACCTTTAGAGAAATATGGAGGCTCTCTACCAGGAAAATTTTCAAATTGAAGCCGTAAACGCGCAGATATAGACGATCTTTTATTAAGTTATGCAAGAGATGCAGTTCAAAACACTTCCTTCGAAACTTAAGCTCTAGATACGCAATTGTAGGGCACTTTTGATGATATTTAAGAGGGAGGAGGTACTGTACCGTGGAAAAGTTTTTGAAATTGAAATCTTGAAAGGAAGTTTTGATGCATTTTGATGTAATTAGAGAAAAGGATATGTTTAGGATTTTCCCCTCTTAAAATTTTCGAAATTTAAGTCCTGGAAGCCTAATAGCAAACCAACTTTAGACGTTAATGGAAGGGAACGGGTCCACAAACTGTCCTCCCAGAATTTTCTGAAATTGAAATACCAGAAAATGCAATTATAAGCCATCTTTGAGAAAAAATAGACAAGAATTGGGTTCGGATGCCCCCCCCCCCCCCACCCCCTCCCTTCCGAAAGCTTTGCAATTTTAGTTATAAAAATGCAATTATCGATAATCTTTGGTAATAGTAGGGAAAATGGAATGCGATTTGATATTCTCTTCTAAAACATTTTCGAAATTGAAGTCATAACTAAACAAGTTCAAGTCATATCTTCGACGACGTTGTGTAAATGGATGGAGTTTACGAATAATTTCTCAGAAATTTTAAAAATATTAATTACTAGCAAAAATACCCGGCGTTTCCTGGGCCAGTAAAAATATTGAGAAACAATTTATAATCGCTTTTTTTCCCCAAACTAAAAGAACTCAAAACGTACCGCTTTGACGATGTAAAATGTCGCTAAATTTGCGGTAACTGTTTTGGGATACCTAGGATAATTTTTCTCCCCTCCCTACTTTATGCAAATATGCTTAGGTATTATTAAGCCAGTAATTTTTGTCAAAGAAAAATTGTCATTTAATGCTAAGAAAATATTGCTGACCATGAAATGACGCTAAAAGTTTTTGTCCTAAGTGATTTCGAAATTAGTAGGGAGCATTTGACAATTATTTGTGCGAAAAACACAAATTAATGGTAATTTTAGTTTTGGGGTCTGATTAATTTCGTATGCGGATTACTTTCTGCTTTGACGTAAGTTTCAAAAGTTTTTTAATGACAACGTACGGAATCGGCCAAAAAAAAAAAAAACAACTTTTCTTCAACTGTGGGAGTATTATTTCGATGATTAAGATTTTGGCGCAGTCTACAAATATCAGACAACAATCGTTTTATTTTAGTTATATCGTAAGAAGTAAAGTATTATTACATAGTCTTTGGCGCCAGAACTGGCGTCAGTGGAAAACATTACCCATAATCTTAGTTATTATAATATTTTTGCAACAAATTCGGCAAGATACCTGTTCGATTGTATTCTAAGTGACCAATTGTAAGTACCGCCCAATCAACGCCAACAAATTTTTAAAAATACTGTAAAATTGTATTTAAAGTTCCATTAAAGTGGAAAATACTGAACCTAATCCATTTATTAGTTGCCAATCTCTTCAAGCGATTACATTACCGATACTCTAAAACACTAAAACACATACTGTCGGCCCCGCTCAAACGAATACTGTCGGTTCCAAGAAATATTATTTGATTAAGCGGAGAATTCGATTAAGCGGAATCTTTAGCATTGCGTCTATGGCATGGGAAATATCTAGTTCCAGGATATTTTATTCGTTTATCCGTTAGACGATTAAGCAGGACCGACAAATTCACGAAACTTGTGAAAATAATTGATACAGTCAACAATTTACTAACAAAGGAATACAATTTATTCTAAAAAAATAATATTTTCACGCAGCAATGCACATTAAAAAACACATTGCTTAAGGATAAATATTCTACTTACACAACTAAGACTACAAAACGTTTTAAATACAAATCATGGTAAAAGCCTGGATATTCCCCATGAAGCTGGAAAAAAAACCTTCATGATTTGACTTGAGAAAAGCCTTGGACATTAAATACGGAAAGAAGAAATGATGCCCGCAATTTTAGCTTTCGACAGGGAGTTGAGATGATACACTAAATACTGAGTTAGTTTGGTCAATGCCTTTTGATTTATGAGAAATATGTACCTTAAATTGGAATGAAAAAGACGCTACCGATCGAACTTTTTTGAATATCGTTATAAATTATAGCCTATGTGTTATTCTGATGTATATGCTACATTATGGTAAAAGTTTCATCAAAATCCATTCAGAGGAACAAACATACATCCATCCATACATCCATCCATACATCCATCCATACATCCATCCATCCATCCATACAAACTTTCGCATATATAATAGTAGTAAGATGCTACATTATGGTAAAAGTTTCATCAAAATCCATTCAGTAGTTTTTGCGGTAAAGAGGAACAAACATACATCCATCCATACATCCATCCATACATCCATCCATCCATCCATACAAACTTTCGCATATATAATAGTAGTAAGATAATATTTATGATAATATTCTAAGAACGCATTCGTTGACTATCTTTTATAACATTATGAAAATTGATGCCGCTCAATACTCTCCCTGTAATAAGTCACTTCCCCCCCCCCCCCTCCCACCGAAAAAAAAAAAAAGAAAAATGTAGGCGATATTTAATGACTTCAAGGGTTCAAATCCCCCCCCCCCCGGTAGTTTTCCAAAATTGATATTCTGGAATGCAATTGAAGGCCTTTGATGCCCCTCCCCTTCCCCTTGATGTATGTTTTAAAATTTTCGTTAATACTTTTATATTTATTTGTTAAATATTTACTTGATTATTTTTTATTATTTTTACTGTAATTAATTTATTTTTTGCATGTTAATGCAAACTGAGTTTTCCTCCGGCGGGGGGGGGGGGGGGCAGTGCCCCCTCGGAGAGATGCCTGAAAGAAACACTGCCAAAAGAGTCCACACACCAGTTGGCGGTCTGTTCTGATTCGCCAAGAAGGTTTCTGTTAACTCGCTTTTTCTTCCGCGCGTAGCGACGTCTCTGTCGGTGTCAAGTTAAGTTGCAAGCAAGTATAGCATCTGATCAGTATTGTTTTTATTATCTGTGACTATCAATCATGTCAGAAATATCTGATGAAATAGATACGTAAAGAAACGAATAAGTAAATTAGTAGCACCTTTTGAACAATGCAGCTGTCATATTTCTTCCATAAAAAAATCCTTAATCGTTTTGAAGAAAAATAACTGAATAAAATAAAAATAGAAAGTGTATCCAAACACTTTTTATCAAAAAAAATTATTCGTAAATAACACGTATGAAAAAACTCGTACTTATTTTTATTCTGTCGCCAATAGTAAAAAATATATAAATATACCACTTCAAAAAATACATCAATAAATAGTAAAACGCTCACCTAAATAAATAATTTTCATGAGACAATAACAAACCGTCTGCAAGGAAAAAAAAAAGACTAGGAAAACAATAGTAACAATAAATAAAATAAAAGTAAATATGATAAATGAAATGGAATTAAAAAAAAATATTAATAATGGAAGAAAACACCGTCTGCATAGCCGTGTTTTGGTGTTTAATAATCATGTACTCTGATTATCCTTTTATTTCCAGTTGGCATAAATAAAACAAATAAATTAAAACTCTAGAATGAAGACAAAAGCTAATCATCTCAGTAATCATGGTTTCACAGCAGAAACCATTTCTGTGGAGTCGGAGTCTGGAGTCGGATTGAACTGATTTTGGGTAAAGAAGTCGGAGTCGGGAGTTGAAGGCTTCAAAATTCTAAGAGTAGGAGTCTGTCTTTTTTTCTCCAGCCTGCATTTCTAAAATGGCTGCGGAGACAAGAATCGTTGTCGTCGATGAGTCAGAGTCCAAGACTCTGAAGAAATTGCAAGAGTAGGAGTCAGCCATTTTTTTTTCGAGCCTGCATTCCTGCCATGTCTGCGAAGACATGGCAGGAATGCTATGCTTGCAGTAATGCTTGCAGTGGTTTCCATACGCTCTTCAGCAAGCGCATTTTCCAAAAAAGTTTGTTCGCAGTAAATCCGCCTTTTAGTTTGAAATCTACTTTGGTCTTAAATTTCCCCACATGAGTTACATTAAAATCCTACGGATCAAAATGAGCCGATAAAAAAATAGTCAATCAAAAGCAACAATACCCACAGCAGAAGCGAACCTACTATCTTCACGTTTCTAGCACAACGCTCTATCCAACCGCGCCACCACTTCTCAGTTTTCTTATGTTACTCATTGAAGTAATGTGTAATAAAAAACAGGAAAAAATGGTTTTTTGACTCAAAAGCACTTTTCAGTCAAATTTAAATTTCTGGGGAACAGCCGATACGATGAGTTTTAAAATAAGGGGTAAATTATATGAAATGTGATCCAAAAAAAAAGGAGGTTCCCGTGTAGTAACAGAACAATGGTTGGAGAAATAATATAAGATTCGGATCACTATGTTGCTGATTAAAGAGCTTGGAAGATGAAGGGATTTATGTGACAAAACCGAAATTGCGAGTAATTAAAGCTGAAAGGTTTATTATTGCAGTTGTTGTAGCGTTTTTGTTTTCTAGTTTTTAAGGGAGTGTATGAAGTTGGTCGAATGACATCTATTTTTTGGTGTACCAATTTTTGTTTGCTTACCTGTATCCATTGCTTAACATCCTCCAGAGTGTATTTTCAAAGAATGTAACATAGCCGCTCCATCATCCAAACCCTTCAATTATATTTTGATGTTGTAGAATCAACAAGTAATAAGTGTTAATTTGTCAATAGCTTTAAAGTAACGTTGAATTACGTCACATGTATAAAACAAACTAATGAGCTTCTCATTTGCAATCTATTTCTAGGTCACCCCATGAACCAAAGCACAAAAGTTTATAATAAATTTCCCAAATGTCCTCAGAAACGAAAATTTCACCGTCGTAAAGCTGCGACTCACTTTTCTTTAGCGCGCCAGGTGTCGAATTTTCCCAAACCCCCTTACACAATCCAGGTCAGCCAGATTCCAAACGATACCATCAAGTTATAGAACGAATCCAACAAGTCCCCTTACCACTTCTTCTCCGGCCAGCTGCCGATTTTTCCGAACTTATCCGACTAATGGGGTAGACAGAAGAACTTCAACTTAAACAGAACCTCATGCGATTTTTTTATATTTTTTCGGCCTTATCCGTTTAAGTCAATGGCCAAATAAAAAGTCGTTCCCTCAGCTGGCGTTTTGGAACGGGTCTTTGATCCTGAGGGAGCTGGTCAGGCCTCTCCGCCATCATCGATTCGTCGATGATATCGCGTAATTTTGATACTTAATGAAGAAGATTGGATTTTTACTTATTGATTTAGTTTCTGTTTCGGCTTCCTGATTTTTCTTTCTTTTCGAGCAGTTATATTGAGTCACGTTTTTCGAGAAAAGTATTCGGGCATGGGAGGGCATTTTAACTCAATTCTTAGAGGTCGGGTTTTTGGCAGCTCTCATCGTAATTTCGCACAACTTCCATAAATACTGCTCAAAATTCTCCAAATTTGGTATCAAATTGTTCGGCCCATCAAGACCTACAAAAAGAAATCTATCAAAAACTCCCAAAGTTATCCGAATTACAATTTTTAATAATTTCCAATTTAGTTTTAATAGCCTTTTTTTTCCACATCAAAACAGTCGTCATTTTGAACTATTTCTGATACTTGTTAAGTTTTAAAGTAGCATTTATAACCATCTCCTTTTATCATAAATACCGTTCCATAAGATTTATAGGTGCATGCCCAGCTAAAGTTAGCAGGCGAAAATTTTGGAGAAAAATCAGACTTCTACCTCAAGTTGCTCCAGTCCTTTCCAGCCCACAGAAGGTGTAAAATTTCACTTTTTTATCATGAGTCCAGTTACTACTTTTCGTTTTGGTTTTTGGACTCATGGAGCTAGTTTGAGCTTTGTCTTGCCAGCTAGGGATCAGAAACAACAGCAACAACAGTATTCAAGCCGGCTCTCTACTAAAACGGCATAATTTTTCTGTCAGAATCATTTAAAAACCATTAAAAAATCGGGATTAAAATTTTTTTTTAATGAATATGAAAGGTATTCAGGAGCACATTAGATGTTATAACAGCACGTTCCTTTCGATTAGAATCATTTTTTTAAAACTTTTCCCCACACATTTAGAAGTTTTGCTATTTTTAATGACTGCCAAACGTATTTAGCCCCATTTGATTCTGAAACAGCATTTTTCTATCAGAATCATTAAAAATAAATAAATAAAAATAAAAGCAACTGTATGTGAAGTGTATATATTACTACGCATTTTTCCACAAATAATTATACCGTAAATTAATGTACATTTATTTCGAATTTAATTGTTTTTACTTTAACTTCGATTGCAACTAACCAACGTTGTTATTTCTATTTTCCCTGTTTTTTATAAATTCTTTATATTTTTCTTTTCGGTTGGTGTCAGCTATCGAAACATCATTTTAATCTTGTTTGATTAGAATAAAAATGTTTTCAATTGCTTAGTTGTATTATTTTAGACCACTAAATACAGAACAATCCATTTGCATTCAAAATGTGCAGTTTCTAATTTTTGCAAGGAAAAATATTTTTTTTACGTCGTTATGTAGATAAATTCGCTTTTGATGTGATACAACGAGCTTCAAGAAACCGGTTTTTTTGTAGTAAAAATTAAATCGGAACTGAACATTTATTTCGTTTAAAAGGATATTTTGTTGTATTGGTAGTAGTTATAATGCGAATTCACCATTAATCTCTATTCCTTCGGCGCAAAGGGACACACACACTGTAAAAAATGAATGTTGTTTTTACAGTATAATACAGTTAATTTTATAAAAATAAACTGTAAAATTGCTGCTTTTACAGTACTAAACTGTAAAATTGTTAATTTAACAGTTTATTACCGTGCATATTACAGTTTCAAACTGGAACCTCTGCTGCCAGTATTATACTGTTGTTTTTACAGTATAATCCAGTTAAATTTTGGAAAAGAAATAAGTTTGGAAAGACATCATTTGGAGTATGCTGTTCAGTTTTGGTCTCCTTATCTGAAGAAAGACATTAATTTATTGGAAAGGGTACAAAGAAGGGCTACAAGGTTAGTAAATGGGTTTTCTAATTTAGACTATGATTCCAGACTTAGAATGCTTAATATGTATAGTCTTGAGCGAAGAAGAGAAAGAGGGGACATGATTCAGTTGTTTAAATTTATTAAAATGAATGATGTTACGGGGTTAGATTTTCGCACGGAAAGCAGGACAAGGGGTCATTGTTTTAAGCTGTTTAAATCTCAGGCTAATCTTGAAATTCGAAAAAATTACTATTTTAGCAGGGTAGTGGGAACTTGGAACAGCTTACCGGAAGAGGCGGTAAAGAGCAATAGAGTATAGATGGCTTTAAGAGGGCCATTGATCTTCATTGGGGTCTTTAATTTGACTAGGACCAGCCAAGTTGGGCCCAGAGCCTGCTGCTGGTCGCCACATTTGTATTTGTATTTGTATTTGTATTTTACAGCAATAAACTGTAAAATTAACAACTTTTCAATAAAGTACTGTAAAATTGCTAGTTCTACAGTTCATTGCTGTGCATTTGACAGTTTTAAATTGGACCCTCGGCTGCCAGGATTATACTGTAAAAATAACAGTTCATTTTTTTGCGGCGCGCTACAGTAGGTATATGAAGACACTTGGGTCATTCCTGCACAACAGCAAATACCATGCGCAAAAACACCCCACGATGCCGGAACAAACCCGAATTCCCCCGCCAATATTCATCATCCTGGGGGGGGGGGGTCAAAACACAGGGACAAGTCACCTATTATTTTCAATACTCCCCCCTCCCCAACGTGTGCCGCAATCCCCCCCCCCCTTCACCTGTCATATCATCTCTTGTTTTAAGGTGACGGGGATAACTGGGGGGAAGGCCCAAGAACCAGGCATTGTAAAGCGATAAGTACTGGGTGTTATTGGAAGGGGATGATTGTTTACGTTGGCATGTGGGAGTTGTTGGCTGTTATCTGTTCCTGCTAATTATATTGGATGAAACACTGGTAGTGGATATCTTCAATTAAATTTGATCCACATAGCGTCCTGTATATAATTTTACTGCGTAATTTGCCGGTGCTTCTGCAATATCACTGACAGCGTTTCTGCTTAAAACAACAGTACCCATCATTCAAAAGTGAAGGAACAGGGGCGCATTGAAGGTGGAGGGTAAACCTATCAGAAGCCTTGATTGTTACCCATACTGTAAATTTCAGCATTTTTTATGTATATACAAGCTGGTCCAAACATAAGCGGCTGTTGCACCAAAAAAGAGGGGGGGGGGTCAAAATGAATTGAGGGGGCAGCATATTCAGAAGCTACTTTTCTTTTAGAAAAAAAATGCAGTAAAATTGGATTTTAACATTACTGATTAAATAAATTCTAAAAATGTCGAAGAAGATGTGTTTCAAAAATCAAGATGAAAAGCCACTGTACACATCCCCCTTCGGATTCAAAGTTCCACTTTTATGAAATAATACGAAATAAGTCCATTTTTAGGAATATTCAGCTTTTATTTTCGAGAAATAAATCAATCTATTGAGTAAAAAAAATATTTTTTAACTGAACTTTTAACTCTGAAAAGCAAGGGGGCAAGGTCTCTCTACCCCCTTGCTTTACCCCCTATGATAGTGAGGTAGCAGTGCCCCCCTCCCCCGGCCAGTATGGGCCGCCTGTGGGTCCAAAGGTAACTTCTCCTACACACACAGCCGTAGCGGCCAAACCACAATTTTAGATTTCGTTATTTGAAGATGTTTGTGATGAGTATTATTACCGCAGTATTAACTGTTATAGTTACGGTGAACGGATTATTTTCAAAGGAAAGTTGGAGAGTTGAGTTGAACGAATTTTCGTATATGCGTGACACTCCTGTGGGAAATGGAGTTCGACGACGCTAAGACCATGTTCTATTTTCGATTTCGGTTCAGAGGCGAATTTAAATAAACACACTTCACTTCGAAATAAAAACGATTCTAATTCCTTTTTTTGCAGTTTTGAATGAAGGCTACTTACTATACACAAGGTGAATTATTTACATTAAATGATGAACTAATGCCATCATTTCTATAATAAGCAAACGAATCGCTTACACAGAGCTTAAAGCTCCTGTTCTGAGCTCTGTTCAAATTCCAAGTGCCACTATAAATTGAATGGCTTGGAGGATGAAGGGGTTATGTTACATTTTAAAAAATTAAAAAATGGACAATGTAAGCAATGGATACATGTAAGAAACTAAAACTTGGTACAATAAAAAGAACCATTTTCATGATGCACACTAACGACAATACCAGAAAACAATAAAGCTGTAACAACTGCAACAATAAATCTTTGAACTTTAATTACTCGCAATTTCTGTTTTGTCACATAACCCCTTAATCTCCAAAGCCCTTCAATTATAATAATACTTACGTATATACAACGCCTCCTAAATACTAAATGCCTATAACATTTGCTTCGCTACCGTAGAGATGGGTTCAACATTAAACGCCACCTTGCGGCAATCCGATGATGTCGTTGTTATTTTTCGATTGGTTAATTTTTAAATTTAAATTCAGAAATGAACCAATCGTTAATTTTTGGAAGAACTCCGGTAGATGGCAGTGTATCGTGAACCAAGGGAACTTTTCAGCTATTGGCGATGGATCCAAACAATATTCGAGTTAAATTTTTTGATTGGTTGATTTTTAAATTTAAATTTAGAAATGAACCAATCGTTAATTTCTCTTTCTCGAAGAACTCTGGTAGATGGCAGTGTATCGTGAACCTAGAATGAAATCTTGCTTTGTGCTAAAAACCGGGAAGTTTCAGGCATTTAGTATTTAGGAGGCGTTGGTATATATAACTGCGCTTGCAGCGCTCTCTAGTGGAGTTAAAAGCGGAAAGGAGCATAGAAGCTAAGATTTCTCTACAACCCCTTTAGAAACGAAAGTGATGTGCCCAACTTTTCAGATTTTTTGGTCTGGCAATTATTATTATGGAGCATTTTTCTCCAATTTCGTACGCAGGCTAAGTACACGAACAACGGCGAATTTCACGACCCGTGCAAATCACATTCATCTATGTTTCCCTTCATATTTTAGTTGCCGTTCGGCTATCTTTAAAAAAGAGACTGATATAGTGCTTTACACGACAGCACCACTGAAAATTTAAGCAGTTAAGGGATCATTTTGATTTTCAATCTCTTCTTAATTATTTGACCTTTAATGGTGTTAGAGCCAATGGACTAAGTTCAAGCTAATATTTTGAGACACAGTTAATCAAAATATTCAGAACATTGCACATAGAAAATGGTATAACTTGCTCTAAAGAGTTAGAAGGCGCTTGGTATTCCTCCCTCCTTGGTTTTATTATCGTTATTGTCAAAGCATAAATATTCTAAAAAACGAAAAAGCAAATTTTCAGAAATTGCCATTAGAGCTTGGAATAAATAAACTTGTATATGAAGACACAAATCAGTTAAAAATTAGATTTCTTGCACTGTCCCATTGGTAAAGTGTCAGTTTTTGAAAAATATACTTAGATTTGTTACCCATCTTCCGATTTTACCCTTTCCGCCTGTTGCTTTTATTATTACTGGTCCGACCGAATACGTAAAATTGAAGTTTCACTGTATATTTAAAAGTTACTGAGTTAGATAATCCCCAAGAGTAACTTTGCACGATACAACAGCGAGACATAAAACCATAAAATGTGCTAGAGATTCTTCCCCTAATGTACATCTTCAGTTTCTCTCCTTATCTCTAGTGTATGTATACCCGGGGCAGGCCCCCGAACGCATTTGTTTTCCTTGCCCCCATCTAGAGATCGATGACGCGAGGAATGTAATGGCTCATCGTGCCTTCCATCCACTTCAAAAACGCAGCGTGCGGCCCCGCTCTGAGAATAGGCCTTATTACTTACTGCTTTGAAGTATGTTTGGGTCATGCACACAATAAGGTTTTCTCCAACTAACTGATTTAGGGCGGCGGTCTATTTAGCAGACTTGAATTTTTAATCTGGTATAGTGGAAACTCGTTAATTCGAACACGCTTAGAATAAAGTACATTTTTTATCCCTGTCCTATCGATCTTTGCAGTTGTTCGATTAAGAGTAACTGTTGTCAAGACGAGTTGATTTTGAAGGCTCCCTGGAGCTCATTATAGGAAATTTGACTACATCTATGATACACGAGATGAGGCGGCTCAAAGAAAAATTAATTTCCCCCTCTCCGCACTTTTCCACGGATGGTTATCACAGTTACGGCACTATGGACTTTTTCCTCACATAGCTTTTGCAACAATGGTTAAATGCAAACGGTTAAAATGGCTTTGTGGGTAAACTATTTTTCTACTGAAAAATTAACGTTAATAAAGCACAACATTTTCTTAGAAATTTTTGCTGCATTAATGTATGACTAGATTTGTCAGAAAACATCTCTATCTCTACTAATAATAAAGCTGAAGGTGGGTCTGTCTTTCTTTCTGTCTGTCTGTTACGCGCGTAGCGCCAAAACCGTTCGGTCGATTTTCATGCCACTTGGCACAAAATTAGTTTGTAGCATGTAGTTTTGCACCTCAAAGCGATTTTTCGGAAATTCCATTTCGTTCTTTTTCTATTCGAATTCTTAGCGGAAATTCAATAAAATAGGGAAGAAATATTTCACACACATTTTCAAGTCTTATGTCATTCGAAAGCTTGAAATTTTCTGCACAAAATGAAGTTTTTTCGAAGTTTCTACGATCATCAGGAGAGCTGTAACAATTGTTTTTAGAATCCCGAAATTCAAGGCTTACCTTCAGTAAAGCAAGCCAAACGATTCTAAAATGGTTGAGCTCTAGAATAAAATTTGTTTAAAAAGAGAGATAAAATGAATTATTTTATCAACGGAAATCAACTTTTCATGTTGTTACTATGGTTACGTGTTCGTATCATCTAAATGCACTTACTGCATCTGACAACGAAGAACTACCGAAGTCTTTTTTGCTTTTGAGCAATTAAGCAGTAATTGAGCACCCCTCTGTCAAGGCTAAGGCAGAAATACATGCATTATACATGCAGCTCGGTTATGTCATCCTGGATAACATAAGCGAGCTGGCAGTATATTTCTGATTTGTTCCAAAAACGTGACTCTTTTTATTGGGAAAATTATAAGAGATTCATGATCAGTTTGAAGAAGGTTACAGACTTTTAACAAAAATCTGTCCTGCTGTTTGCCAGACATGTTACTGTCAGACTTTATTCACGTCAATTGCCCATTTTTTCTTAGGAGCGTCATTAACTTTTGTTACACTGTATTAGAGCTGTAAAACTGTTCGGAAATAACAAGTTTTTGAAATACTTTGCCAACTCTTTCCCACTTGAAATGATCCAGAACCAGCTTCCGAACAAGAGTGGATTAATTTGTTTCAAATCGGCAATAAAAATTCATTTTTTTCCTACTGATATTAACGCAAATAACTTGACTGCAAAACGTTCTAAATTGTATATCCTTTGTCAACTGCTAATTGTCACCAAATTATTGCACTTGCAAGAGTGACTGGAACTTTTTCTCTTTTTTTTTTCTTTTTTTTTTCAAAAGTTAATAACTTTCCTTTTCATTTTTACTGTTCCTCTACGAAGGAACACTTTGCATTCTTCTACTGAAAGGTGAAAATAATTTCATTGAATAACTTCCAAATGATATTAATCGCAATGTAACTGTTTTAAAGATTCGATAATAATAATTAGTGTCTGAAGAATTGATTCATAAGAAAACGTTTTAAAAAAAAATGGCGAAAATGTATTAGTTCATTGATTCCACCTCCAAAGAAATATCAAATTCAAAGAAAACTGGCCGGAATGCTTTCCTTTACCTTGACGAACCGTTCGAGTTGAGATGTCCGACTGCTGCGAGGCACTTTGGCTCTCGTCACGACTCGTACCTGACGTGACGGCGGGGGTGGAAAAAGGGAGTGGAGTGATAAACGTAGGGGGATGCGATAAAGGTTATGATCTTGGTTTTCGCTTAGTTACGGTTGCGGTGAGAAGGCATTTTTCTTGCTTTCTCTCCCACTCTGACATCAGGATGAAAGGTGGACTTTTTCGAACATCTCTCGATGTTTTCTCTATTTTTTTGGCTTAAAATTAATTGTTGTACCACGTTTTCAAGTTGAAACTACATTTTCCCTTTTTATTTCATTAAAGTTCTTTTGGCAGCACCTGGGTTTTCCTGCGTTGGAAGTTTGTTTGTTTAAGTGTTTCTAGTTTTTAACATCAATAAATAAATAAATAAATAAAACGCGAAATCACGTTCTTTTCAAATCGTTCATTATGTTGCACATAACTGTAACTTTTTTCCCTTAACAATTTTTCGTTTGCAGTTTTCCTGCTAATTTGCGCCTTTGTACGTTGCTTTATGTTCTTTGATTTTTCAACCACAAAGATGTTTATTCAACTCTTTTTTGTTCGTTGTTTTTCAAAATTTAAAAGGCTTAATTATTATTTTCTCCTCTCACTATAATTACATAATAATTTTGAAATGATTATTTTTGCCACACCATGAACAAAAAAAGCAATTCCTCACTACAATGACGTTGTATGAATGCATGAAAATAGAAATAAAAGATTTGGAAATGAATTTTCGTAATCTTAAACACCAATGAAATTGACTATAATATTGATTGCATTATTTATTTATTTTTTTACGTCAAAGTTCAAATGCCTCTATATAGCGATATAGTTTCAATTCGTAATTCCTAATGCACATAATTTTTTAGTATGCTAAAGATAGGTTTTTATGCATGTAAATTGCTGTGAATATCATAAAATTTTGAAATGTTTTCTCTCATGTGTTAGAACATTTTATCTAAAAGTAAAAATGGCAACTCTAAATTATAGCTGCACCACAAGAAGGTACGATTACATTATCAGTTTCTTGCTGTATAAGCGTTTACACTCTTTTGCTTTCTGTCACAGAATGAAATTTTGCAAGTCATGTGCTTTTTTTTTTAAACTGACGACTGGTATTTTTGCTCCTTGCCAGTACTAGACTACAACAATTTGAGAACTAGTCTACATTATTCATACGATAACCGATGAATAAACGACCTTAAATTATCCATTCTTTTCTTTTTTCTAAATTAGATGTATCTAAATAATTTATTGCCTCTCTTCAGGTTAGATAACGTTCACAAAAAAAAAAAAAAAAAAAAAAAAATCCAAACCACACCCAAACGGATGCTAGCGTCCATCGAGTTCTTTATTAGCTTTATCGACAAGTCTCGCCAAAGATTCAAAACGGATCCTTCTCAAGGGAACTAGCAGCAAAAAAGAAACCTCCGAAACCACCTGCCCCACAATTAGGCGACAGTTTAAAAACTTATACACAAGAAGATGAAATACAGCCCAGGTAACGGGGTTCTGCTGCCCTTATGCCTATAAGCTCATTGGTTGTCATTATTGTTTCTACGACTTCCGCCAGGAAAATTCCTCATTAAGATTCCTCTGGCATCGAACGAAGTGAAGGGTGAGTGGATACCTTCCTGCTGGCACGTGGTTGAGGGGTCGTGCGTAATTGAACTCTTGTTCCATCAGCTACTGCTATGTGCGCTGGATGTGTTACTTTCTTCTAATCGTTCGATTCCTCCTGCAATCTTGGCTGTCAGCTTGTGCACGTCCGAGGTGTTACTTTCCAATCCGTTACTTTCGTACACAATAAAGGGATTAGGAATTTTACCAACAAAATTTGATTGTCTTTTATAGATTTAACTCTGTGGCTAAATTCTGAGAATTTATTAACCCATTATTTTCACCAATTACCGGATATTTTAATATATATGTTCGTATGCTCAAAACGTTTTGGTTGACACGGGTTTGAGGGGTCGTGCGTAATTGAACTCTGGTTTTATCAGCTACTACTATGTGTGCTGGATGTGTTACTTTCTTCTAATCGTTTAATTCCTCTTGCAATCTTGGCTGTCAGCTTGTGCACGTTCGACGTGTTACTTTTCAATCCTTTGCTTTCGTACACAATAAAGGGATTAGGAATTAACCAACCAAATTTGATTGTCTTTTATAGATTTAACTCTGTGGCTGAATTCTGAGAGTTTATTACCCATTATTTTCACCAATTACCGGATATTTTAATATATATGTTCGTATGCTCAAAATGTTTTGGTTGACACGGGTTTGAGGGGTCGTGCGTAATTGAACTCTTGTTCCATCAGCTACTGCTATTTGCGCTGGATGTGTTACTTTCTTCTAATCGTTCAATTCCGCCTGCAATCTTGGCTGTCAGCTTGTGCACGTCCGACGTGTTCCTTTCCAATCCTTTGCTTTCGTACACAATAAAGGGATTAGGAATTAACCAACCAAATTTGATTGTGTTTTATAGATTTAACTCTGTGGCTGAATTCTGAGAGTTTATTACCCATTATTTTCACCAATTACCGGATATTTTAATTTACATGTTCTTATGCTCCAAACGTTTCGGCTGACACGTGGTTGAGGGGACGTGCGAAATTGAACTCTTGTTCTATCAGCTTCTATTATGTACGCTGTATGTGTTACTTTCTTTTACTCGTCCAATTCGTCCGGCACAATCTTGACTGTTTTATTGTGCACGTCTAGCGTATTACTTTCTAACTTTTTGATTTTCTCATCAACAAAAGAATTAGAGATTAACTTATAAACTTTGATTGCCTTTAATAGATTTACTCTGTAATTTTATTCTGTGAGTTTATTGACGAACCTTTTTCATAAATTACCGAATATTTTACCTTCTGACACGTGGTTAAAGGGTCGTGAGTAGTTGAATTCTTATTCCTTCACTCCTGTTAGGTACATAGAATCTGTTACTTTCTTTTAATTGTTCAATTCCTCCAGCATTCTTGTCAGTCTACTTGTGCACGTTCGAAAAGTTATTTTCTAATGTTTGGCTTTTTTCCACAGCAAATGATCAGAAAGCAACCTATAAAATTTGACTTGATATCACTACTGATATCACTTCTTGATTTTTAGTTATTAACAATGGGGGCGGTACATCCTAAGAAATATAAATTCGTATTAATGCTATACTATAAGCATACATAACTTCATTTTTAGTCTTAAATATCTGTGCATGTACCTAGAATAACTATAAATAATACGAGAAATTTATTGATACTGAAAATCTGTGGTCGCGGTGTTTCCAAGATTTTTTCTTTTTTAACATTTTACAACTTGAAAATTTTTTGCAGAAGAATCTCATAGAAGTGAGGCTGACACTTTGGTTTTACGTCAAAAAATGAGTGAAAAAAACTCAAGATACAAATTAGATCATTTTTGCTGACTTTAAAAAATATTTTAGGGGAGATGCCACATGAGTCCCTTAATTTGCTGCAAATGTTCACGCATTCAAATTTTTCACCTCTTTGGCCTCTTAATGGAAATGTTAACAATGAATACATTGCTTCCTTCCCCTTCAACAACAATAACAGCAACAATAATAATAATAATAATGACAATAAAACTCGAAAAGGGAAAACTTTTAGGGGAAGCAGTTTCAAAAAGTGGTGAGTGATGGGGGAAAACGGTGCTCATATTTTTTCCCGCGCCATGTAAAATGCTCTTGTCAGTAACTAAAGGATTAGATTTAAACCCTCTATTAGTTGCCCCTGTTTTATCTGTATATCATGAAATTTGGTTATTTCCTTTTGAGAACTTATTTCCTAATCTCAGAGCTCCGCCCAACAAAATATGAGAGCCAAACAGTCTTAAGATCCTATATTCGCAGGTAATGTTTTGAATTCCTACCAAATGTGCAACAATTCTCTTAAACTTTAACAGAAGTGAGGAATGAACTCCCCATAAGCTCTTATTTAAATAAAAACCCTTCCCTCTCATTATTTACTGGTTTCTCACGTTATATATAATTAACCTAATTCGTCCGTAGTATCATATTATTCTAATTGTAGAAGACAGGTATCTGGAGGGGGATTAAGGGGGCGGCAAGCCATGATGACAATCCTAACTCAATAGTTTAAATACAAGAAAAGACTTATTATCAAAGAACTATCCCCACAAGGGGAATTCTGGATATGCTAGTTGTTAAAGAACATTAACTGAAGTTTTATTGGTTTAGGATCACCTTATATTTGCATTTCATTGATTAACGAGCTATATATAACTACATTTCTTGCATTCAAATGCTGCATATAATTAACCTTTATTAGCTGACGAACACTATGTCACTATATTTCATTGGTTAACGAGCGATATATCACTGCATTTGATTGGTTAAAAAGCACCATATCCTTGTATTTTATTAGTTGTGATGAGAAGTACTAAAGCTTTTTATTTGTAACCATTTTAAGCCTAATTAGTCATGTTTGATAATATCCTTTTTCATGTTAGTTTTGTAATTCGTCCCCCCTCCTCCTCGTTTTGTGTTAGTTAAAAATAATAAACATTAACATTGAGTTGTTTTTTCTTTTGAATGCTACGTAAGTCATTTTGCTTTAACCCTACAAGTTTATATCCCTTCAGTATAGAACTTATGCTATATTTTAGGTTAAATATGTATTTGTTATAATAGAAAATTTATTTATTTTTCAAACCTCGGCCTAGGACTATTGAAAGATTTTAGGTTATTGAAAATCTTAAACCTCTAACATTGCAGCATGCCAGTGAATGCGATGGTAATACGGTAGTAGTTATAAAAATCCCATGTTTTGTGTAATGTTTGATCAATGGATTTAACTTAGTCCGATGTCGCGTATATTTCACTAAAGCGTTATGTCTCCGAAATTTGAGCACCTAGGCAAAAATTAAGGCGATATTTAAATTCAGGGCACCGAGTTTTTCTAAATCGGGTTCCAACCATCCTGGCGATAATATAACTTACCCTGTGTATAGAATATAGTAACTTTCACTTGCTTCATTTCTTTCTTACACAATCTCAATATTATACTTTCGTTAAAGAAAAAATTCTGGATTCTATTCGTTAAAATTAAGGCTTAAATATTAAGGCTACAGTGGACACAAAAAATGCTGTTTTTTTTTTTTCAATTATTGATCTATACGTCTAAAAAACGTCTAGCACCGTTGAACGGTTCTGTTTAAGGCTACAGTGGATGGACACATTTTTTTTTTCAATTATTAATACATATGTCTAAAACTTTGTGTGCTTGTACATTTACTACATCGAGAAGCATTGAAAAAATGATACAAAAACAATGAATACTTTTTATGAAATTCAAAATTAAAATTTTTTTTAACAAATGCGTTACAATTTTTTCTTCATGCGCTGAATTTTTCAGCTGAAAATTCATATAAATGTTCATTTTCAGCCACCTTTTATAAACTAACTCATAAAGCATTACATGTAATGCATAAATTTATGCAATCATGCCTAATGATTGGAAATTAAGTGGAAATTCAAAGTCTGAAAAAAAATTGTGACTCATGGAGCTGCTAATTTTTTTTTTTTTTTTAATTTCATAAAAAGAATTCATTATTTTGGCACCAATTTTTTAAAAAATGCTTTTAGATGTAGTAAATCTAGATGCACACAAAGTTTTAGATCAATAATTGAAAAAAAAAAGTGTCCACTTTAACCTTAAGCAACATAAAATCTGAAACAAAACTATTTGATGCGAGTGATATATTTTTGTGTATCTGTCAATTCGTCGCTCTTCTAGAGGTTCAGTGAGGGTACTATCCAAATTTTTTTCGTGCGACCTGCGCACGCGCGAAGTCTCTTCGGACTTTCTCGAAATAGGGGGAAAAAGCAACAAGGAAGTAGAAAGCGAACAAAAGCTGAAGGCATCGGGTAGTGCGCATCCTAAACCTATCTCCCCTTTTTCAGATGGAAGCGTCCGTGACTCCCAGGCGCACAATACGCAAATACATAGTACTTGGAGTTAACCTTCGATGAACCTTAGATTTTAACCCATATTGCTAATGCGTGTACGGTAAGAAATTCGAGTGTCGTGGTGGTAAGGCGCCTGACCTTCTACACATTGGACCCGGGTTTATGACCTAAGGTGCCTAGTCGGTGGAATTTCGAGAAGCCGAAAATCGTCATCGCCCATGTCGTAAGAATATGTGGCATGCTTAAGATCCCTTGGCCATTCGTTTGACTTTGAATGCTCTAGGTAAAATTAAATTCCTTGCGCCGTTTCGCATCGAAAAGAGTATAAGTGCCTCCATCTGATGGGAACTGGAAGTAAAAATTGTTCATGACATTGACATCTGCTCCGGAATACTGCCACAGGAAAAACTGGATGCCATACCTAGAGGTCACACCAGGTCTGCAAAAGGCTGAGACCTCTTATGCAGACCAATGGAGAAAGAAGTAGGTTTGAAAATGTGAGTGTTTTCACAACCAAGAAACATCTTCAAGATACTATTCTAGTTAATTATGATCAAATACGCAACCGGGAGAAAAATCTGGCTGCGTTTGTGATACGCGTCGTTGTATAAAAGATTCAAGTAAGAAGTACTGAGCTATGCAAACGTCTCATCAGTTCCCAACCGGTGGTTTGCGATTCCTTGAGGGTTCGCGAACTCCTAAGGGTTATTGTAATGGCAGAGTTCTAACATTTTTTGTTTGAGATGAAGCCCCAAATTCAAACTTTTTCGGTTTATCGTTTACTGGAAATTAAAAAAATCATGTAGTTAATCTGAGAAATTTTCACAAAACGGTATTTTTAAGGATCATTTTTAATAGACTTCTAATTTAGTGTTTCAAATAAAGGCAGTGTTGTGACAGAAAAACATATTTAAATTGTGTTACCCCTTTGGACAAAGTTTCTATGGTAAATGGATTTTCAATACATAGAGATAACCACAGAAGCAACTTAAATGCTGAACCTAATGTAAGATTGAAACTGTTAAATATTTGAGCCAAACTATGAACTTTGTTCCTCAACTATCCCACTACGATTTTTTTCTCCTAAAGTTGCCGAACCATAAAGAATTTTTACTGGCTTTGCCTTGTTGAATTGGTTTTGCAATTATTTCCTAACGATCATTTTGGTTTGTAGCAAGGTTAGATTTGATTGTACTTCGCAATTATTATTTTCGTTCTTGTTATGAACTCTTTGTTTCTCAAACAAAAAAAAAAAAAAAATCCGAAATTTTACTCTGGTCTTGTGAATTTTTACTTTTACTTCAAAAGGGTTTCGCCAACTTTGTTCAGGTTTTGGAAGTGGTTCGCAAAGGAACAAAGGTTGGAGGTCGCTGCCCAAGACCAAGAATCCTACTGTCTTGTAGGACACGAACTCATATTTCTCAGAATTGTCCATCCAGTCTCCAATTTTTACCTTTTCCCCTTTGCGGTCAAGACCAACTAACGACAGATCGCACCTCAAAAGAAAAGAATAATAAAAAGTAACAAAATAATCACACAACCAAAAACACAAGCTGTACCCTGAAGCACTCTACGATTAGCGACTCATTTTCCAAGGAAGCAGTCGTCATTACATCATTCAACGAGTCTTGACTCTTTCGGGACTAAATGCTGGGAAAATTTCTCCCTTTATGAGGTCTGATGATACAGTAAATTCTTTCCCCTTTCTTTCGACTTGAACCTGCCAAGGTCAAGCGATGGCTGATAAATCCGATATTATGGTGACAGTTAGTCGAGGATGGTGCGGTGGACGATCTTTTTTTCGTTCAAACACAGTGAGCTGTTGCCCAATAAAATACCGATTAAGTTTGTCGGAACAGTGTGGGAAAGAGCAGAATCCTCACTCGATGGATCTAATTAATGTCTTCGATCAGAAACAGGTGGTTGAGGAACAGTATTATTCTTGTTGCACTTCGCATGCGGAAACTTAAAGCTTGTTATACCGTGGTTAATACGTGCTATTTGTGTTTTAATGAGCAATCTTGGTTTTATGCTCAGATGTGGGAAAATGATAACGTCTGTTGTTTATATTTTTTATGCGTTCAACTAATGGTTATTAAACTAGATTATTACGATTAATAGTTGAGGTTGGTAAAAATGACTTTGATTTTGTTTTAGTTCTAAAACAATAAAATACTTGTAAATTATATGCTTGAATAATATGAGAAGTGTTGAGTTCTTTAATGGTTGTTGTATCATATCAACAAAAAGAAGGTGGTAAGGAAAATTTTACGCGGAAATTTAATTAGGATTTATAGTGTGAGATCCGACTTTGGTTAATCTACCCTTATCGAGTTTCCCTTTAAGTTACGCATAAAAATATAAATAAAAGTATTATAAGCAGGATGGTGCAGGGTTGACTAAGCGAAAGTGGGCAAATTATAGGGTTGTCGCGATTTGAAGTTTCAATAGTTGAGGAGAAATTTATCAAAATGGAACAGATCCTTTTTTTTTTAGAAAAACTCGTTTTTTTGGCATTTTCTGTCTTTGAGTTGGCCTTAATAAAACTTCCTAATCTCTAGCAGTCCTAACGTAACGAATCCATAATTATTAAAGGGCAAAGTTGGGCGTTTCGATCAAAAGGTAACAAATCTATCCCTTGGAATTTCTTCAGTCATTTCGAACAAAAAGGAACATATCCTACGAAAATCAGTTGAAAAAGACTTTTTTTTCAGAAGCGCACATATTCAAAACTGAATCGCACGTTTCAATTAAACTAATTACTCAATTTTCCTCAAGGTATAAAGTAAACACGTCTTCAAGCCATGTGACGTACCTATAGCAGAAAGTACCTTTTCCAATACATTTAAACCTCAAAATATAATTTAGATATTATCGCACTTTTTTTGTTGCTCATTTATTAGGGTTCAATTACCCCCTCTGATACTCCAAACTCCCACGAGGGCAATTATCTCACTTTTGAGATCACCTCCTCATTGTTACTTTGTAGAAAGAAAATTGGAAGATTAGACATCAATTCAAATTTCTCTATTTTCCAAAACAAGCTCCGGTATCTAATAACGCTGGCAGGTAGGGTTCAACGATCACTTGTATACGAAGTATAAACGTTGTTTAGAGGTAAGTTTGTATTTTCAATTAATAGCAACTTCACGGTGTGTTTAACAGCTCTCACCTTTCCCCTAACCTCTCCCACTCGCTTTGTCTTACCACATTTTAACAGAATCCCAAACCTAGAGTTCCTTCAGATGACAGGCTAACCTACCCGACATTTTTGGCTCGAAGACGACGTTGGATCCAGCCCTGTTTCAGGTGTTTGGAAACACGTTAATATTCACCCTGGTTGCTCTGGCGTAGAATAAGTTATTGTAGTTGTTGTTGCCATTTTTTTTTTCAATTTTTATCTGCTTAAAACTCTTACTTGGAATGGTTTACGTACATTTTAGGCTAAAAATAGTTCGCCGTTGCCATATTTATTAAGTTATTTAACGTCTTGTTTATGGGATATTTTGCAGATATGTGAGTTAAATACGACCCTACTTGACTTTACTTTCGCAAAGTAACATTACAGAAGGCACCTGTGATCAATTTTAAACAAATCATTTTAACACTTTACCGACCGGTAGAGATTCGAACATCCTATGCCCTTTCACCGCCCGCTCAGCTGCAGATCGTCCAATTTCCATTTTATTGTTAAACTATAAAATCCACAGATCGGTTCAAAGTCGATTAATCGACGCCCGGTCGGTAAGCGCCGGAGAGCAAACGTCGAATAATCGACGCCCGGTCGGTAAGCGCTGGGAACAAAACGTCGATTAATCGACGCCCGGTCGGTAAAGTGTTAAAATAGTTTAATAAAAATTAGTTCGCAAAAAAAAAACTTACTTTCTGTGGCTACCCATGATGGATCGTTGCTTGGCTGATTTGTCTGAAAATAGTTGTCAATAAATAAACTCTGATGTCCAACTAGTGGTTCTTTCTGGTTTTCTCAAAAAGAAGGACTATTTAACTTGTGAAAAACAGCTTTAGTAAAAGGATATACCCATTACAAGTTTTTGTATTCAGTAACTAACAAGCGTCCCATTTTTAGGCTACTGGGCAATAAATGGGTTAACGCAAAGAAAGGACAAGGACAGGAGAGAAAGAAAGTGCACCCATGCCCGAGCCAGGAATGGAGTTTAGAACCAACCCATACTGGTCAGACTTCTCTGATCATTAGACAAGGTTAGCCGGCAGAACAAGTCATAATAAGTTGAATTAGTATCCAGGTTATCTTATTAAGTAAATCTAAAAGGATAACTTATTTCTCAAATTTAAAATAGAGTTTGTTGGAAAATGTTTCCGGTAACTAAGTCCATTTTCATACTGCACTTGTCTTAAACCTAAGTTCACAAAATGTTTTTGTCAGATAGATAAAAATAGTTAAATATAATCTAGGCAACTACATCTCAAGATTTGCTGCTATTTTTCTTCAATGCAACTTGAGTACACACAGGGCCTGATTAAGGTATCACGGGGCCCTAGGTCAAATACTTTTTTGGGGCCCTATGTACTGAGGTTTTACAATTTTAGGCATGGGAAACAAATTTAGGCATTGGCTACAGCAATTTTAGCCCTAAACTGTGGGAGCCCTTGGCCGCGGCCTAGTTGGCCTATTCAGTAATCAGGCCCTGAGTACACATACCAGTGGTGGATACCACAGTTTGCTAAGTATTTTTGTCATATAGACAAAACGAGTCAAATATCATCTAAGCAGCATCACCTCAAGCTTAGCTACCATTTTTCTTCAGTGCGATTTGAGCACACATTCCAGTGATTCCACACTTACCCTTTTGGAACCAAAATGTCGGACGAGTGAGCTTCCCTTTTATAGGGGCCTTACCCAAACCAGATGCTTCCAGGGTGCGATGATTGAATAGCTGAAGAGAAAAAAATCGAGCAAAAAAGAACACCACCTAATTTTACCTATCTCTCAAAGAGAGAATTCAGTATCCCTCATCAAAGCTACACTCTTTAAACGACCCATTCCCATCTAAACAAAAGAAAGCATTGTTTGGAGATGGAAGGACTATTTGGGGGCCTACCAGTTGCTGTCCGGCCCATGATGGATTAAGATGGAAGCCTTTTCATAACTCTTCCCAGCTTGACGGTGATCCGCTCCCCACTAGTAGATGATTCGATGCTCGCACCTGTAAGTGTGAAATAAAAGAAATTCATGATAGAAAAATTCTTTCTTTGGTTGGGAAGATGATGGCTCAGTGTTGCCTTTACCTCGTTTTTGCATCAGATGATTATGATTGAGGGTTTGAAATTCTTCTGATAGCTTTTCTGGCGTGCCATTTTCCGACTCGGCAAGGGGTCTGAAGCAGAAGGAAAACTTGTTAGTAGAATGCCAGGATCATTTAGTAATGTCGTATAGTTTCTGTTGTAATGTATGTAGGACATCATAACTCTCTCCTTTGCTTTGCAGAGTAAAACTTAAAGAACAAATACAGTGAACTCTCAGTTATGCGCCGGCTCAAGGGACCAACAAAAAAAAAAGGAGCATAAGTGAAAGAGACGTATAAGTGAACAGGCCTATTTAAAGGATTAAAATGCAAAATAGGTTCCAATGAGAAAATTAATTAGAATGTTTCTATAGAGAAGGGACTTATTACTACGGTTTGGCAATTTCTGTAATATAACTGCAATGATAATGAGAAAACAAACATTGTAGCATATCTAATGACAAACTGTTCCCTTTAAAACTATCCATAGTAGATGATTGTCCCTCTCCGAACTCTAGTTCATGCGGAAAAAATGCCCTCCGTGAGCAATAAAAGCGAAAGATTAAAGAGGAAAGTGAAGAAAAATGCTTTTTTTTCAAGAAAATAAGTTATTTTTTTTTTTTTTTTACATTTTATGGAAAATTCGATTCAAAAGTGAAATGTGTATCTTTAGAACGATGTATAAACGAATGATACTAACATTATTTTGCTATGGAATGTGCTGGGACCATTCAAAATTGCCATATAAGTGAAAAAAGCGTATAAATGAGGCGGTGTATAAGTGAGAGTTCACTGTAACGGTTAACGTTTAAGTATATCGTGAGTGTTCAAGCAAAAATTATCAAATCCAAAACTCTCGTTTTCTTATGAAGCCCCTAGAAGAAGCGAAGGGGTGCAAGTGCCAATTAAAAAGCAAATAAAAATAAATAAATAAAATTAAGTAATTAAAATACGTTTTCCGGCGTGCCATTTTGTGACTTGACAAGTAATCTGGAGCACAGGGTAAAACTTGTTAGCCGACTGCCAGGAGCTCTTAGTAATGTGATATTATAGTTGTTGTAACGTATTTATATAGGAAATCATCTCGCTTCTTTATTTTACTGTGAAGAAATTTAAAGAACATATGTATTTATCGCACGAAATTCACTACAGGGAAATACAGAAGGAATGGTAGATATCTTCTTAAGCAAAACAGTGAACTGAGTATAGAAATACCGCCATGGTGCATTTTCGTAATCTAGCTGTCACCTCTTTTTAAGGCTACACTGGACATTTTTTTTTTTTGAATTATTGATATTTATGTCCAAAACTTTGTGCTTGTATATTTACTACATCTAAAAGCATAAAAAAATAGTGCAAAGCAATGAATACTTTTTTTGCTAAAAAACTCATATAAATTTTTCATTTTCGGCCATCTTTTATAAACTATCTCATAAAACATTTAATGCAATGCATAAATTTATGCAATCATTCTTCTTCACTTTCGTCGTTAATCTTTCTCCTTTATTGCTTACGGAAGGCATTTTTTTCGCATAAACTAGAATTGGGACAGGGACAATTATCTGTTATGCATCGTTTTAAAGGGAACAGTTCGTAATTAGGTATGCTACAATTTTTGTTTTCTCTTTATCCTTGAAGTTACGTTCCAGCAATTGCCAAACCGTAGTAATATGTCCCTTTTCTATAGAAACATTCTTGTTCATTCTCTCATTAGAAACTATATTGCGTTTTAATCCTTTAAATAAAATAAAATAAAATAGAAATAAAATAAAATAAAATAGAAATAAAATAGAAATAAAATGAAATAAAATAGAAATAAAATAGAAATAAAATAAAATAAAATAAAATAAAATAGAAATAAAATAAAATAAAATAGAAATAAAATAAAATAAAACAGAAATAAAATAAAATAAAATAGAAATAAAATAAAATAGAAATAAAATAAAATAAAATAGAAATAAAATAGAAATAAAATAGAAATAAAATAAAAGTAAAATAGAAATAAAATAGAAATAAAATAAAATAAAATAGAAATAAAATAGAAATAAAATAAAATAAAATAAAATAGAAATAAAATAAAATAGAAATAAAATAAAAATAAAATAAAATAAAATAAAATAAAATAAAAATAAAATAGAAATAAAATAGAAATAAAATAAAATAAAATAGAAATAAAATAAAAATAAAATAGAATAAAATAGAAATAAAATAAAATAAAATAGAAATAAAATAAAATAAAAATAGAAATAAAATAAAATAAAATAGAAATAAATAAAATAAAATAGAAATAAAATAAAATAAAATGGAAATAAAATAACTTATACGTCTCTCTCACTTATGCGCCTTTTTCTGTTGGTCCCTTGCGCCGGCGCATAAGTGAGAGTTCGCTGTATTATTTCAAAAAAAATCCTGTCTGCTTTTGTCCAAGCGTTCAAGTGTATATAGTCCAACGAATAATCAATCAAAAAAAAAAAAAAAACTTGGATTCTGAGGCGCTAATGTATTATTCATAAAAAAAAAAGAAATTTTTGATAACAGTCTGGCTCCCGCTGCTTTGCATACCCCTCTACCAACTTTAAATTTCATATCACGGTGATAATGAAAATTTCATGTAAATACACATCGCCTCAGAGCTGGAATTTTAAGTAAGGACATAACCACGAGCAAAATGTAAAAACAAACCAAAGATGCACAGGATGATAGTTTGTTGCTAACTAACACAACTATTTTATTTTTGACTCAAGGGACAAGTTATAGGTGCAGCCGTGAATATTCCTTATCAATTGATTTCTTGCAAAAGCCAGATATTTCATGTCGCTGGTTCCTCGTATGTGATGGGATTATCAAGCATAATTTTAATCGTCTTGATCATGAAATGAATAACGTAGTTCTCTTTTTTTTTACAGAGGCGGTGGATGTAGCAAAGAGTAGCAAAAATGATTTCCATGTATGATAAATCCCTAACTTGGATATTAACCGGAAGCTAATTTATTATTAACTAGTGGTAATCTCATGGCGTCACCCGTGGCAAAAAGTTAAAAGAGCATTTGGTTCGCCTTTAGAGGGATATAAAAAAAATAACTTATTTTATGTCGGTAATATATTTTTTTTATATAAGTCTGTGTCATTTCAGCAGAATTGAAAGTTATCCGCCTACGGTGACCAGTCGGTAAGCCTGTAGGGAAGACAAGGCGGGAAATTCCTAAGGTAAGTACAGTCGAGCCCGCTTAATGGAATAGCCATTTTGCCACGAAAAAATATTCTAATAAGCGGGATATTCCATTATCCGGGATGATAATAATGCATTACAACGGTTTGGTACATTGAAAATGTATTATATTAAGCGGGATATTCTTTTAACCGATATTCTAATAAGCGGGCTCGACTGTAGTTCAATTTGAAATAACTCAAAGAAGAAAAGGGATAAATGAAGGGTTTGGAGGATGAAGGGGCTTTGTAACATTTTTTGAAAATACACTCTGGACAATGGTAAACAATGGATACAGGTAATCAAACAAAACTTGGTACATCAAAAAGTAGGTGTCATTCGGCCAACTTCATACCCTCACTTAACGACAAAACCCGAAAACAAAAAAGCTGCAACAATAAAACTTTGAACTTTAATTACTCGCAATTTCGGTTTTGTCACATAACCCTTTCATCTCCTAAGCCCTTAAAATGTGTTTTGTCAATGTGTCGTAAAATAGAATGTTCGAGCCATAGGCAGCTCGTACAGCGGGTCAAGGGGACGACTCCCCCTCATTTTCTGAAGTAAAGGGACCTTGCCCGTCTCTTTTTTTGTTGAGTCAAAAAGTAATGACCAATTGAAAAATGTGTTTTTTTTTTTTTTTTTACCTTGGTGAATTATTTCATAAAAATAAAAGCTGAATGTTCTAAAAATAGTCTTTTTTTCATGTTATTCCACGAAAATGAAATTTTTCATTGGAAGGGGGGGGGGGGGTCTATGCCGACCATCCGTCTTGATTTTTGAAGTCGTTTTTGGCACATTTTAGAGGAAATTTAATCGGTAATATTGAAATCCAACAATGTAGCCAAATTTAACAAGAAAAAAAAGCTCCGGAGATTTGACTCCCCCTCCCCAGCCTCATTTCTCACAAAGTGTCAGTCTTCACCTCATGTCATGCTGTTTTTCCCGATATCACACTTCTTTCCAACAAATTTGACACCCTTATCTTTGTCACCAAGTGTCACACTTCACCTTACTCCCTCTCCTTCCCTTGTCCCATGTTACGTTGTTTCTCATGATGTCACAGTTTCTTTTTTTTTTTTTTTTTTTTTTGCAACAAATTTTAACCCCTCCCCCGCTTTGGCACAAAGTGTCACTCTTCACCTTAACCCTTCGATTGTCACGTTTGACGCTATTTTTCATGATGTCAGTTTTTTTTTTTTAGAAAAAAATTTAACCCCTTTCCCCTTTGTCACTAAAGGTCACACTTCAGTTTTCCCCCTCCGATCCCCTTGTTCCATGTCACGCTATTTCAAAATAATACTTTTATAAAAAATAAGTGTGATGACGCAATTCTTGATACCCCCTCCCCCTTGTCGAAAACGTCGAAAACTCAGCAACTATTATCTTGAGGAGATTCTAAATCGCAAAAGAAGAGTCCTTGCTGCATGTTCCAGTTGCAGAAACAGTAACATTATTGAAACTACAGGTTGCATAAGGCTCCTTTAACCCATTTATGCCCAGTAGACTAAAAACGGGACGCTTGTTAGTTACTGCATACAAAAACCTGTAATGGGTATATCATTTTACTAAAGCTGTTTTTCACAAGTTAAACAGTCCTTCTTCTTGAAAAGACCAGTTGGAGCCACTAGTTGGATATCAGAGTTTATTTATTGACAGCTATTTTCAGACAAATCAGTCAAGCAACGATCCAGCATGGGTAGCCACAGAAAGTAAATGTTTTTTGCGAACTTATTTTTCATAAAATTAAACTATTTTAAAATGATTTGCTTAAAATTGATCAGAGATGCCTTCTGTAATGTTACTTTGCACAAGTAAAGTCAAGTAAGGTCGTATTTTGCTCACATATCTGCAAAATATCCCATAAACAGGACGTTAAATAACTTAATAAATATGGCAACGGCGAACTATTTCAAGCCTAAAATGTATGTAAACCATTCCAAGTAAGAGTTTTAAGCAGATAAAAATTGAAAAAAAAAAAAATTGTTTAAAAAAAACTTGGTCATAAATGGGTTAAGGGTGAAGCGTTGTAGCACCAGTGGCACCCACTAAAGGCTTCCACCCGACTCCCCATGACACCCGATAGTGCGATTTGGCTCCATGTGGCACCCCAGAGTGTCATAGGGAGCCAAATGGCATGTTCAAGGGTGCCAGTATAGAGTCAAGTGGTACCTTTCAAGCGCTGGCGCTAAAATGTTTCACCCTTAAAAATGGCTTGTGCAACCTGTAGTTTTAGCAGTGTACCAAGACTTGACTGTATATTGCAGATTCTTGAGAAAAATCTGCTAACTAGCTCTCAGATGGGGACAAAAAAAATCTTAATTTAAAAAACAAAAATCTATATCTATAAAAATGAGTTAATACTTGTATGTTTGTATACTTGTTCTTTATACAAATCTAGCCTATTATTACGCCTATTTTTTTTAATCGACATGAGCCTTTAGGTTACAAATTGATAAAGTTTATGGTATTTAAATATTAGCATTTTCCAACAAAGATTAAATTTAAAACAATGAATTTTCATTTCAAGGCTCACCTATTTCATTTTAGCATGAAATAAGTCAAAACAATTATAATTCATGTTCTCATTTGGCACAAAATATGTATGATACAGAAAAAAAATTTCTTATCCTCCTATCAGGGGAATTATGCAAAAACGTGGATTAAAAGCCTTATGCATGTTTCGTTTTTATCTGGTGCTATTTTATACAAATAAGAATAGAATTCTTCCAAATTTTGTTTTTCTTTTCTGAATGCTATATGTTGTATTAATACGCACTCGGGCAACGCCGGGTATAAAGCTAGTAAATAAATAAATCCAACTAATGAAGACGTTCATCGTATTTTTGTCAATATAATCCACTGATAGCATATATTTCTACCAATATCTTATTTTGTCGCTTTTTTAGTGCAGATTTAGATTTCACGATTAATCTATAGTCAGATTATCTTGCAAATGATTTTTTTATTTAAAATTTTGCGTCACAGACTGGTGAAAAAAAAAATTTCTGCTTCCTTACTGCCTGTCTATATGTTGTAAGTAACAAACAACTTATTCTAACCGGAATCTCAATAAATATCAAACGTCACGTGAAAAATTGCCTCAATATTTATGTCAAACTTGCTCTCAAATTGCGTGGTAAACAAATTGAAGTATCTTCATTTTCGTGAAAGGCTATAAATATTTTTATGCGTTAATAGAGTTTCATTTGCTTCCTCTCTTCTGAATGAAATCCTAAGTTATTTCTTACCAGACAGGTGTCAGCAATGAAAAAGTGTTTCCACCTCTTCTCCTTTATTGGAAAATTTTATCTTTGTTCTTTACTTTGAATAAAATTAATATCGTTTTTCAATGTTCTGATTGGTGAAATGTTTAATAAAGATACTGCATCTCCATTTTTATTTCTCTCGTGAAATTTTTTATCTTGTTTATGTTTAAAATATTAAGAGTACTGCCCGTCCGTGAAAGCCGTGCCTTGCACTTGCGAACAGTTCCACTTAAAAATGGGTAGCTGGGTTGTAGGGGATAATTTTCCAAAGTTTTCAATTTAAAACTTGCATTTGCTATCCTTTTGACATATTCAATTAAACGATGCATTTGAAATTAGCATCGTTCTACGTTGTTTGAGACGGCCCAACATGCTTCTTATGAGGTTTCGCCTTATTGTTATCTTACCTAACACCACCTGTTTTGGTAAGATCAGAGAAGACCTGACGCATGCGTAAATGCGCGGAAGGTTTTACTAAGGCTCCTATAAGAGGGGAGCTGACTCATCCGACATTTTGGTTCCAAAACGGTGGGCGTGGAACCACTGGTATCTGTACTCAAGTCGCATTGAAGAAAATTGTAGCTGCATAGATGGTATTTGACTATTTTTGTCTATCTGACAAAAACATTTCATAAACTTGGGCTTAAAACAAGTGCAATACGAAAATGGACCCAATTTCATGAAATATTTCCCAATAAACTGTTTTTAAATTCGAGAAATAAGCTATCTTTTTAAATTTACCTAATATGGAGCTTTA
>JAXGGA010007844.1:0-60199 GCA_038373865.1 Uloborus plumipes | reverse complement strand
TCTTCATTTACAAAGTTGCGACAATAACGATAATTGCTTTCAAATGCCCTCAACTGGAGCGGTATGAAGACTTAGTCCAAGACGCCTCTAGGTTTGACCTACTCTCATGGAGTTTCCTAAAATTATTCACATTAATGAAGCGTAAAAGTTGCGAATAAAACGCTAAATGGGTCATTCCATGTCAAGTGATCCAACGTTTTTTACCTTACATTTTTGTATTTCTTTCAATTTTGGCTCATCAATTGTACCCCTTGAGGTAATCAAAAGTATCAATTTTTGGATTTTTACCTCTATTATTTTTTGATTTATGAGACTTTGAACTTTGGAAAAACCCACGTTTTTCCATGGATAAGGGAACATAAAAGGGACCATAACTCGGCACCAAATATATATAGAACGATTTGGTAAATGGCATTTTAAAGTACGTTAGTTGCCGCTTAATCTGATATGCAACACGACTAATTTGATAAAAAATTTCTTTTTCAAAAAATGAAATTTAAATTTCAAATTTAAATTTCTCAAAAAACATATAATGAATTTTTTTCAAAAAATTCTCAAAAATTTTTGTTTATTTTATCTATGTGTGTACAAATTTTTAGATTGGGATCTCAATGGGATCATATTTTTTTTGAATTTTTGAATAAAACTGTGTAGGAAAAAAATGATATTTTTTAGATTTTATTTATTTAAACATTAAGTTCTCTTGCTTGTGATGGTCTAAAAAGTAGTAAACAAACATGAATATGTTTAAAGGAGCTGGCATGAGCTTATAGATTTGTCAGGTTCACCCCCTCCCCCCTTCATCCCCCGCACAACCACTCTTTTTTAATTCAAAACTGTTCAAAATGTTTAAAAAAAAAAAAACTCCTTGATACAAGATGAATAGTAAACTTATTTAAAGCTGGTAAATGGGTTTCCGTATAACTAGACGAAGTATCACCCTCCTCCACCCAAATATACCATTAACGCTGTACTATTATGACGTCTAATCTGTGGATTGAATTGACTATTATTTTTACTCTAGGTAAGTGAGCTAGCATTAACTTGTAGATTGGTCAGCTCTCCCTCCCTTCCTTCCTGATCCAACCATTTTTCCCCCCAAACTGTTTAAAATGCTAAAAAAAAGCTTCTTTGATACAAAATGAACAGTAAACTTTTTTAAAGTTGGTAAATGGGCTACCTTATATCAAGGCAAAGTACAACCCTTCCCCCACCCAAATATTTCATTAATGCTATACTAATATGACGTCTCACCTGGGGATTGATTTGAGGATTATTTTCCCCCTAGGTATATATTGTTTTTCAGACGAAGTGTATATTTTTCAATCCGACCTTCACAAAGTGTACTTCCATTCAATATCTGAATTTAAACTTATGATTCATTTCATCCCCTCCCCCAGCACCAATCTTCAATTTTGAAGAGAGGAAATAAATCTGTCGCCCCAAGATCATAGCAAACGGCAAAATAGCACTGTTTCTCCTTGTTCTCATAATGTTTTCCCATTATTTTCACACAAAACTGAAAAGAAATCAAAGTGTCACGTTATATGTCAGTCCCCATCACTGCCTTTCCTTTTTCTTATTGGACAAAGCTCATGAGCTAATAGGAAAGTAACAAACAGAATAAACTGAAAAATTACCAGACATCAGTAGAGACTAAGGCTTTGAAATGGGGTTAGGCGGGATGATAAAAAAAAAAAAAAAGTTTGGAACGGGAAGGTAGGGTAAGGGGGGGGGAGCAATCTGTAAAGAAGTTAAACAACATGAGAGAGTTATGATCAAAAAAACAGTGTTATATGTATGTAGATATGTCTTGCTGCATTACTTTCCTTTACAACAATGAAAAATAACACAAACAATTAAAAAAATTAAATAACAGCTGCATACTAGATAATGTGGAAAGATAGTTATGGGGACATAGACATATGATCTGATATTTTGATTTATTTTCAGTTTTGTGTGAAAAGAATAGAAAAAACGATGAGAACAAGGAGAAACAGTGCTATTTTTTTGTTTGCAATGATCTTGGGGCGACCCATTTATTTCTTCCCTTCAAAACTGAAGATTGGTGCTGGAGTAGAAGATGAAATGAATCATAAAGTTAAATTTCAGATATTGAATGGAAGTACTCTTTGAAGTTCGGATCGAAAAAGAAACACCTCGTCTGAAAAACAATATATATACCTAAGGTGAAAATAATCCTCAACTCAATCCCCAGGTTAGACGTCATATTAGTATAGTGTTAATGGTATATTTGGGTGGGGAGGGGGATACTTCGTCTAGTTATAAGGAAACCCATTTACCCTCTTTAAATAAGTTTACTATTCATTTTGTATCAAAGAGTTTTTGTTTTTTTTAAACGTTTTGAACAGCTTTGAATAAAAAAAGGGTGGTTGTGCTGGGGAGGATTGCGGGAGGGGGTGAACCTGACAAATCTATAAGCTCATGCCGGCTCACTTTAAACATAATCATGTTTGTTTACTACTTTTAGACCATCACAAGTAAGAGAACTTAATATTTAAATAAATAGAATCTAAAAAATATCATTATTTTCCTATACAGTTTTATTCAAAAATTCAAAAAAATATGATCCCATTGAGATCCCAATCTAAAAATTTGTACAAACATAGATAAAATACACAAGAATTTTTGAGAATTTTTTGAAAAAAATTCATTACATGTTTTTCGAGAAATTTAAATTTGAAATTTAAATTTCATTTTATGAAAAAGAAATTTTTTATCAAATTAGTCATGTTGCATATCAAATTAAGCGGCAACTAACGTTCTTTAAAATGCTATTTACCAAATTGTTCTATCTATATTTGGTGCCGAGTTATAGTCCCTTTTATGTTCCTTTATCCATGGAAAAACGAGGGTTTTTCCGAAGTTCAAAGTCTCATACATCAAAAAATAATAGAGATAAAAATCCAAAAATTGAGACTTATGATTACCTCAAGGGGTACAATTAATGAGCCAAATGTGAAAGAAATATAAAAATGTAAGGTAAAAATTTTCTCAGATTTTGGATCACTTGACGTGGAATGACCCAAATGGAAAGTTTCTTCCTGTTCCAGATATCTAATAAGGGTTGTCAGGGGCTAAAAGGTGCCAAAAAATGACTGATTTACCCTCATCGAGTTTTCTAAAACTGTTAACATAAATGGAGAGTAGAAATTGTAAATAAACCGCCAATTATCTACCTTTTCTGATCCTTAATCAGGTTTGTCAGGGGCTAAAAGGTGCCAAAGAATGACCGATTTAACTTCATTGAGTTTCTTAGCCCCTGAAAACCCTGGCTAGGAATCCGAAAGAGGCAGACAACCCTATATTGTCGTTTTATTTACAACTTCTACTCTCCATCATTTATGTTAACAGTTTTAGGAAACTCGATGAGGGTAAATCAGTCATTTTTGACAGTCCTGATTAGGGATCTGAAACAGGAAGAAACGTTTACTTTAGCATTTTATTCTCGATTTTTACTTTTCATTCATGTTAATAATTTTAGGAAACTCGATGAAGTAGGTCAAACCTAGAGGCATCTTGGACTAAGTCTTCATACCGCTCCAGTTGAAGGCATTTGAAAGCAATTATCGTTATTGTCGCAGCTTTGTAAATGAAGATGACAACCATTATTCTATTGATTGCTGACCAGCTGGTATTTTTCGTGGTGGTTTTACATCAACCATTTTTTTTTTTTTTTTTTTTTTTTTTTTTTTTTTTTTTTGCACCTTTTAGCCCCTGACAACCCTTATTAGATATGTGGAACAGGAAGAAACTTTCCATTTAGCGTTTTATTCGCAACTTTTACGCTTCATTAGTGTTAATAATTTTAGGAAGCTCCATGAGGGTAGGTCAACCCTAGTGGGATCTTAGACTAACTAGTCGACAGCGAAAATGAAAGAGGATGGGCATATGAATTTCTATGCATGTAGATAAAGATTGCAAGAAAATAACGGAAGAGATAAGAATCAGAATTGAAAATCTCAAAAAACTTTATAGGAGGTGAGTAAAAAATAAACGAAAGGAAAAAGTGTAATCATCCCGAGATCCTGACTGTAGACGAGAGCAGGAGCGCCCCGATGGGAGGCCACGGGAGGTCACTATGACCTCCCAATAGTAATTTCCGTATTCGGCACATTTCGCTGACGATTCGGCAATTTGAAACAATGTTGCAACATTGAGATTATTTGTTCTTTTTAATTTTTAAAGCCGTTTTTTTCAAAAGATGCCTAATGCTTTTTTCTCACAAAATGTTATGCATGTACGACCCCAGGTAGCACAAAAAACATTTAAACGTTTTTATAAACGTTTTTAATCCGTTGTCGCAACGTTAATAACCATTTTACAACCTTTAAAAAACGAAGTGTGCTATTTGGGACATGTGTGCGTGTAAGCTTGTATTTTACCATTCGGTTAAATTGGAACTTCATTCAGCAAATCGACAATTTTCCCCCTCCTTAAAATTTTAGTTCGGGCACCCCTGGGCGAGGGGAAGTCTGCCCCTTTATCCATAAAATAAAAAATAGAGAGAGAGAAAGAGATCAGATAGAGGGTGGGGGATATTATGAAATAAACAGGAAACGAAGCTGACGCGCTCGCTTGACGTCCATCAGACTAAATTTTATCTTTACGATAAAGAGCACATATCAGAAGACTGGTCGACAGATAACCCATTAACATTCATATTTCATTAAAACGTCTAAAGATTCGAAGAGTTAGGGATTAAGTAATTTTTATCCGAGAACATTTTAATCAATTTTTATAGATCCAAGACACCAGAAAAAGTGGATGAGATTGAATACTTCTCATCCTAAAAATGTAATAGACTCGTGTATACTTTTTATGTACTCTAGTAGAGAACTTACGCATTAATGTATGAGTATTCGAAGGAGAAAGAAAAAATTAATTACAAAGTAAAAGTAGGAGTAGTTAAAAGTACAGTTTTGATTATTAAAGAAATGCAGACGATAACTTATAAGAGGATAATAATAGTAAAAAATAACAACAATCAAACATGCTAAACTGTAATAAATGCATGTTGTTTTACAGCTAATAAACTGTAAAACTGCTAATTTTGCAGTAGTAAACTGTAAAATTGCTAGTTTTAAAGTGGTAAACTATAAAATTGCTAGTTTTACAGTAGTAAACTGCAAAATTGCTAGTTTACAGTAATAAACTGTAAAATCGATAGTTTCAGTTTTTAACTGTACATTTTACAGTTTTAAACTAGAACATCTGCTGCCAGTATTTATACTGTTGCTTTTACAGTAATAAACTGTAAAATTGTTAGTTTTACAGTAATAAACTTTAAAATAGCTAATTTTACAGTTTATTACTGCGACTGCTTTAAACTGAAACCTCTGCTTTCAGTTTTTTTTTGCATTTTATTTTTTGCAGTGTACAGTGCTAAAAATATTTGTTACGTATTTATGTTTCTTTTCTTATCTTAAGACTTGGGGAAATCTTATCATGAAATTAATGAAAGTTTTAATGAATTAGCCCAAGGTGAGGGGAATTGAAATATGATTCGACAAAAATTAATCAGTTGTTTTTATACTTCAAAAACAATCATGTAAAATTTGACTCAAGAAGCTGTTTAAAAAAAAAAAGTTACAAATTTTCACTAAAAGTGCTCCACTTTTAAATAGTCATTAAAAAGTATGATGAGTAAATAAAATAATTTGTTAATTAAAGCGAAAAAAATTGTATCAAGTTTTTACTTTTTGAGTAATAATCACGTTAATATAAGTACATGTTTGAGATATGGTTTAGATTCCTTTCTGACTTTTTCAAAAGCTTTTAATCGTGAAAAGAATTAATAAAAAAATTGCAAAATTGAGAAAAAAAAATTAACATTTGTGTAAAGCAATAAGTCTTTAATGAAACTCTGTTCGAAAAGTATTTTTAAATAAATGTACAAAGAATTATTTATAAAATTGTTGCAAATTTCCACAATCGAAAACTTTGAAAGAAAATTTTATCACGCGTTACCAATTCCGGTTATTTATAGATGATCTATGAAACAAAATTACACAACTAAAACGAATAAAATGGCATAAGAAATTTTACTCACCATTTTGATACATTTCTAAAATATCCATTTGCCTTTTTTGTGATTTAAAAGTAATAAAAAACATTTCAAATAATTCGATGACAGAACTTTCAATGCCTTTTTACTTCGTGTTTCAACTTCCGATTTGAGTCGGTAAAGCGGCAGATGAAAAATATGATTTGCCAGGATTTCTTCTTTTCAATCTGTAATAGACACTTTGCAAATATGAGAGCTAATTCTAACGAATTTCTAATGCATTTAGAGTTTCCGGAAATCAAATAAAGAAAATCAGTTATTTTTTTAAACTATCAAAGTAACTGTTTTTTTTTTTTTTTTTTCAGCAATTATCATTTCATCGTCCAACGAGTAATGCACTGAAACGTACTTTTTATGCTCCGGTGCATGTCAAAACACAAAATAGGAACCAGCTTGTTAGAACACATAAACACAGGAATCATGCTGCTACTCCAAAACCAGTAGTATAATTAATTTTCGTTCGACTGCTCATTAAATAATTCCACAAAAAGTCTCATACTTGTTGAAATATCCATTTATACCACATTACAATAACCAGAATTCATTGAAGATTTACAAGTCCACTCCCATTTGATTTTCCTGCAGCAGTTAAAAACATCCATTCAAACGTTCATCTCTATTTGTTAGTGATAATATCTCTGATTACAATTATCAAACTGTAAATATATTACATAGACACTATTTTTTTTTAATTCAAATAGCTTCAGAAAGTTTTTGTTTGCGCAACGAGAAAATAGGATCGTTTATTGAGCATACAACGCATTCCTTCAAGTCATCTTTGTTTTCAATCACACTCACGTGTTTTTCGTCTCTTATCTCTACTCTTGTCGTCACCGAGATAAGAGATGTACGTCAGCGACAAGCAAAACGTGAAAAGTTACATTTTTATAGGTTTTTCATCTGATTAGATGAGCGGAGAAATTGTAAGCATTGGTCATATGGAGCATTGGTCAATATCTAAAATATTTCAAATTTAATAACATGCCATGTAAGTCTGCTTCTATAGACAACTCTGTACCTCAGAACCAGACTAACGTAAGTCCATTTTCGTCATTTTTCAGTAGAGGGGAAAAACGATGTATTCGACAATCGTTTTTCCCCTCTACCGAAAAATGACGAAAATGGACTTAAGTTAGTCTGGTTCTGAGGTACAGAACTAAGACTATAAAACTCTTTCCATTGTGATATATATCGTAATAACTAGTTAATAACGATGTAGTGAACATGTTCAGATTTTTAAATGGTTCTTTAGGTTTAATTATAAAACATCGATGTTAGAAAAACATTGACCCATAACATCTATCGTGAAAACATCGATGTTTTAACAAAACATTCACTCTCTAATATCGGTGGTGCTGTCCGCCCGTGAAAGCCGCGCCTAGCACTCGCGAACCATTCCACTTAAAAAAGGGGTGATGGGTTGTGAGTGGGGACTTTCCGAAGTTTTCAATTTACAACTTGCATTTTTTTATTGTCTTTTTGACATATTCGACTAAACTATACATTTGAAATTAGCATCGTACCGCGTTGTTTGATACGGCTCAAAATGCTTCTTATTATTCTTCCCCTTATTGTTGTCTTACCCCTATCACCCCTGTTTTGGTAAGATCAGAGAAGAACTGACGCATGCGTAAATGCGAGGAAGGTTTTACCAAAGAAGATGAGACAGTAAATACATCGATGTTTTAACAAAAGCATCGATGTTTCGAAAGCATCGACATCGATGTCCCACCACTCCCTGTATACTTTTTCAAAGCGAATTCCCCACTATCATCACTTTTGTCGGATCATTTTTCATTTAAATGGACAGCTTATATTTTTAACGCTCAGTCTAGTCAAAACTAAAGCTTCTGGCATAAACTATTCAACTGGGCAAAACTTTTTTTATGCCATTTTTAGAAAATTCTACTTCCACAATGAAAAATTTTCAACTGAAAAAAAAAATATCATCATAAAATAACACTTCCAATATCACAATCCAAGATCAGTTGTTTAAAAATTCATGCTCCAGTCACAAAATGATCTTTCCCGAACGATTTTTTTTTTTTTGTTCGTTTTGAAAAAAGAGCAAAATGTTCGACAACCAATGAAATGGTACTTGCTGGTCTACTCACATTAAATGTCCGAATGTCATTTGGAATCGAAATGCGATTAATGTTTCCTTATTTATGTCCTCTCAATTTTGGGTAGGCGAACGACTCTTTCGAAAGTGTTTTACGCCACTGGTCAAGCGTCCAGTGAAATAAATAAAAAAGTTAGCTGACGAAGATCTTGATTAAAGAGCAATTTCGAATATGAAGATTGACGGCGGAAGATCGTATAAAATAGTAATGGTTGCATGGATGCAACTTCTCCTAACCAACAATTTTCTTTTGATCGATTTGAAATGCATTATTACAAGTTTCGTGAATAGTTTTTTTGTGCTTCATTTGTTGTAATCTTAAAAAGTTAGGCATTTATTGCAATAATTTTTACTCCAAATGACCGTAGTTCCTGAAATTTTACCTGCTATGCACCAACATTGAGTCGATGATATTGGCGAGAAATTTAAGAGATACCGCCAAATTGGCAGCATTTTTGACAACTCGTTCTTGGCGGCAAGTCGTTGAATGTCACCAGGCTTGGCGACAGCTTGATCCAAACATGTAATTAGTATCTTATATCCTTGTAAACTTCAAAATGCATTTTTTGCTGGAATAAATAGCGGGCGTCAGGGCCGTAAGCAGTCCTTAGTTTCGGGATGGTTTTACCAAACCTATTTCTCGTGAAATCAATAAAGTCAATTCAGTTTGATTTCATGTTCTATATTCTGTTGATTTTTGTTACAATACATGTTAAAAGGGTGTTTCATAGTGGCTAAATGTCTGTGGATATTTAAGCAATTGTTAACCACCTTCTTGTACATATTTGTAAAAAAAAAACTGCTGGGTTTTCACAAAAACTGTGTCGTCATCGAAAGACTTTCGTGAACTGTTCCGAACTTGAAACAATATGTTTCGCATTGCTTTTCAGCGTTATTGACTTCACAAGAAGTCAGAAAGCAAAAGTTCTCAAATTTACTTAGTATGGCTACTCAGTGCTCACTTTTAACAGGTCCGCTTAATTATATTGTGTGATGAGCTAACTTAAATACCGTTTTTTTTTTTTTTTAATTGATTATCTTCATCAATACAAGAGCATGCGCACCAGTTTCCAATACATTGCAATAATTCACATATGCGAGTAAATGCAAAACTTTGACTCAATCTAGTGATTTAATTATTTATGTAACTCTTTTATTTCATACACAGAGCCCCCAAATTTTAAGCTGTTTGAAGTAGTACGGGCAAAATGCAAAAACAAATATCAGATTTTTTTGTAAAGACAAAGAAATTTATTTCAGATAAGATACACTTACGCAGATTCAAACATTCTGTCATGGGAATGCAGTTCTTCATACTTAATGAGATCAATAAAACATTAAAGCTTGATTTAAAAAAAATAAGGAAAGGAGGTTTACAACAGCAAGAAAAGCAATTAAATACTTCTTCAGGCTTTACGAAAAATACCGTATAACAGCACAGAATCAATCTCTCAACAGTTTTTCAATTGTGGCTCTTCACCGGCTAAAAACCACATGGATTGCAAAGAGATGCAAATTTGCGGGTTAGAGAGAGAGAGTTGACGAAAATGTTGGTTATATTTTGAGAAAGACACTCTTCAATCTCTCTGCAATTCTTCAACTGAGTCACGGTAACTCGGACTTCGTTATTACCGCACTAACAAAAAAACGAACTGTTGCTTTTACAGTAAAATACTGGCAGCAGAGGCTCCAATTTAAAACTGTAAAATGCACTGTAATAAACTGTAAAACTAGTAAATTTTACAGCTTCTTACTGCAAAGTTAGTAATTTTACAGTTTATTGCAGTAAAATTTAGCTGTATTATACTGCAAAAACTACATTATAATACTGGCAGCAGAGATTCCAGTTTGAAACTGTAAAATGCACCGTAATAAACTGTAAAATTAGCAATTTTACAGTTTATTACTGTAAAGTTAGCAATTTTACAGTTTTGTACTGTAAACTTAGCAATTTTACAGTTTTGTACTGTAAACTTAGCAAATTTACAGTTTGTCACTGTAAACTTAACAACTTTCACAGTTTATTTCTACAATATTATCTGTATTATACTGTATACAGTTGCGAATTTGCGTATGATGCAATGTAGATGAACTGTAATCTCTCTGTAATTCTTCAACGGAGTTACAGCAATTCGGACTTCCTTTTGCCGGCTGAAGACGCATTACGTAGAATTGCAAGTATTAGGCATGCTGATCAGAGAGAGGGGCAGGGGAGGTGACTTGAAAATACTTGACACTTTTAGAAAGACGAGGTTCTCCAATCTCTCTGCGAATATTTGACGTCGGAATAGCTTGGACTTCACTCTTTACCGATTAAAAACCACATAGATTACAAAGAGAAGCAAATTTTAAGATTAAAGAGAGACTTGACTTCAATTTAATTTGCACTTGTAGAAAGACAATCTTCAATCTCTCTGAAAATTTTCAACTGCGTTTGAATAAATCGGACTTTTCTCTTTACCGGCTAAAAAGAACGATGTATTCTAAAGAATTAAAAATTTGTGGGTAAGAGAGGAAGTATTGAATCCTTTATTTCAAAAAAAGTCACGCGACAAAACTTCTAATTTAAAGAAAACTTTTATGCGAGTATCAACACATTATATTATTTGATTGCGATTACAACACTTTTTACTGAGAAAAAAAACATCTAAATATATACACATTTCAGTTCAAAATATTGTAATCCTTATAGATTTTTTAAAAAGAAAATAAGGGCAAAAATGCTTTTTAAACTTTCAGAGTTTGTCACTTGGCTGGATTTTGAAATAAACGGTTCCTACAACGTCATTCTGCAATCTTTTAGTAATTCTTCAACCTCCGTAAAAATAACTCGGGCTTCACTTTACTGGCTAACAATCAAGATAGATTAAGTGGAATTCCAAGTGCTGAATTGGACAGAGATGCTGTGCAAAAAATGAGCTGTTGTTTTTACAATATGTCTGGCAGCCGAGGTTCCAATTTAAAACTGTGAAATGCACAGTAATAAACTGTAAAACTAGCAATTTAACAGTTTCTTGCTGCAAAGTTAGAAATTTTACAGTTTCTTGCCGTAAAATTTAGCTGGCAGCAGTGGTTCTAGTTTAAATTGTAAAATGAATGGTAATAAACTGTAGAATTAGAGATTTTGCCGCTGAATACTGTAAAATTAGCAATTTTACAGTTTAGTACTGTTAAAGTAGCAATTTTACAGTTTGTTACTGTAAAATTAGCAATTTTTATAGTTTATTGCTATGAAATTAGCTGTATTATACTGTAAAAATAACATTCATTTTTTACAGTGTGGTTGACTAGAAAGTACTTGACCACTTTTAGAAAGACGAGGTTCTCCGATCCCTCTGCAACTCTTCAACTGCATTAGAGTAACTCGGTGGAGGTTCTTCCTGGGGGTCGTTGCTGCTTGTCTTCTCCCTCTTGAACATCCTGGACCAGAACGTGGTGGCGCTGTCTTCCGTCTGCACGACCGTCGAGTAGGAGGGTGGATCGTCGCCAGGGGGCCTCCAGTCGTCGCCAATGAACGCCAAATTGCAGACTCCGCTGGATAGTTCCGTTTCTGGTGCAGCAGGTGCATTGCGGGACAGGATCCACCTAACGAAAAAGTAGTACACCAGGTGGATGAGGACCCCTAGTCCGAAACCACCGACGAAAGACATTCCCAGCAAGAATGCGTTTTCTTTCTGTCTGGACTGATCGGGTTGAAGCCCAGACGTTTCGTTGTCCCAGATGACGTCATAGAGTCTGTAAGCGGTGGTGTCGTAAGTGGTCATAGTCCTTGCTTCACCTGGCAGAAAATGGAAGTGAATAAACATCTTGTAATCAAAAGAGAAATGCGTTTTATAAAAACGCTCTAATAAAAAATTAAAGCATATACATGTAAATTTTTAAAAAAAAAAGGAATAATAAAGATACTTAAATAATATTCAGCAAATGAAAGGTTGATTTTTTTTTTGTCTAAAATTCTAGTGTATAAACAGTGAATTTATAAATTTTTATATACTTTTTTCAGAAATTTGGCAAATGAAAAAGAGTAACTGTCTCATTTTAAAATACATACCGAGTAAAACTATTTTTTAACCGGATAAAACTTTAATTGAAAAATAGTTAACTCCTATTTTGGCTTTCCCTTTGTTTAACTGTCTCTTCATTTTCATCTCGTATAACGCTACCCAGTTTATAAGATTGTTTTGTACAACGTTAAAAAGTACAAGTGCGCAGGAAGTTGCAGACACGTATTTTCGGGGCTATAAAAAGAGACTACACTACGTTTGAGGTTCAAAAAGAAAAAAAAAGCAATTGATCCTTGCTTAGTAAATAAATAAATAAATGCAGATACTACATTAAGAGGGGAATGTGGAGAAAAGTATAACAGTTAAGTTAACTTACCTTCTTCGAAAGGAATGAATTAGAATTTTGATTCAAAACTGCAGTACATGAAGAAAGAACACTGCATTTTACAACAAAACGCATTGAAATAATTTCATTTTTGGTAATAAATTTGTACTTTCAAAAAGAAAAGAGAGAGAGAGAGAGAAAGATATAAAAAAAAAATTCCTTCAACTTTCTCATGGGACAAAGTGAAAATCTAAATAGATTTCTCATGAAAAATTTTCTGTTTGGTTATTCAAAATAGTTTTGATCAAATGAGTGAATAATTAAAATAATGAATTGTTTAATAAGGATACAATAAACTAAGAAATAATTTATTGAAATAATCAGTATTTAAGAAAAAATGAAAGGAAAAAAAAAAAATAGTGAATAAATAAGAAAATAAGTGAAAGAATGAATAATGAAGTGAATAAATAAATGAAGCTAAGCTAATGAATACAAAAAAAAAAAAAAGAGCAGGCAAGTGATTTGATAAATGGTTAAAAAGAAAACGAATTTAGCCATTTTACTTTGCCCCGAATGCTCGAGACCAGTTGTATAAAATATCTATTTAAAAAAAACTTAATAGTAAATAAAAATATATATATTGGTATATAGTAGACGGTGGTTAATTAAAATTACCCACTTTAACGAATCAAATCGTCAAAACAAAAGCAAAAGAAAGTCCATCTTTATTAAATTACACTGCAAAAAATGAACTGTTGTTTTTACAGTGTAATACTTTCAGCCGAGGTTCCAATTTAAAGCCGTTAAATTTCACGGTAATAAACTGTAAAACTAACAGTTTAACAGTTTCGTACGGCAAAGTTAGAAATTTTACAGTTTATTGCCGTAAAATTCAGCTCTGTTTAATATAATATTTAATCATTTAGGACAAATCGCTTTAAATTTTACTAGTTATTAATTGATATCTTCGTTAATTAAATCGTATAACTATATAAATTAAAACTAATGAAACCTGAAAAATTACCAATCAATCAATACCTGTATAAAGCAGTGAGTAACCGCCTCTAAGCAAGGGCTAAGGCAGGAACATGCATTACACCGCCAACTCGGCTATTTCGATCCATGGACTGCAGTTTCGCGCTTATTGCGCGCTCATCAGCATGGAATTCGAAAGTAGCCGAGTTGGAGGCAAAAATCCTCTTATAGAGCAAAGAAAGCGAAAAAAAAAAAAAAAAAAACCCGCGAGCTCTGCATTAAAAATTTACGAGTTGTACCGTTCCTATGTGCGGTCGCTCGCTGGTATTCTAATTTCACATTAGCTACCAGTTTTTTTTAGCTCTCTTTGCTTTATAAGAGGGTTTTTGCCTCCAACTCGGCTACTTTCGAATTTCATGCTGATGAGCGCGCAATAAGCGCGAAACTGCAGTCCATGGATCGAAATAGCCGAGTTAGCAGTGTAATGCATATCGATACCTGGTTCGACTTTCAATTCATTGGCATTCAGGAGAAAGAAGCATGACATTGATAGAAACAAAGAAATATACTCAGTTTTTAATATAAGTAGACTAGCTGCGTAGCCCGGCGTTGCACGGGCTGTAATGTAGTGAAGGCAGTTTGAGAAAACTACTCGCCACCAAGGCGGCTCGCCTTTAAAGAAATGAGGAAAGTTTAAACAGTTTACTCGCCGTCAAGGCGGCTCGCCTTTACAGTAGCGAGGAAAGTTTCAATTCACTACTCGCCGCCAAGGCGGCTCGCCTTTAAAGTACCAAGGAAAAGTTTAATAAACTACTCCCCGCTAAAGCGGCTCGCTAAAAAGCTTTCCTGCATCAAAGAATCAATCGAATTATTTGCACATGCTTCCTCAAAAATAAAGACGATGTCAAGTAGCGCATACTTAGCACTCTCCCTAAATTACAAATAAAATTCCTTTCCAAAAACAATTATTTCCAAACCGCTTTCTTCCGGTAAAATTAATTGCAAAATTCTAAACGAAAAAGTTCTTTTAATATTTGGATCGAAGCCAGAAAAAGTCCCTTCTAAAAACAGCAATTGCAATTTTATTTAAAAACACATTTTCAAAATGGTACCTGAGAAAAAATATGTCATTAATAATTAGAATAAAAACAATTGTTAGAACTTTGTTATAACACGTATTCAAAATGACAATGAAAAAAATAACACTCTTTCATTTTAAAAAGTTCAACTTAATTAACGTTTTAATTCAAAATTTGCAAAGGAAAGAAATAAATATCTTGGAATTTTAAATAGTTCAATAATTTAATTAACGTTTTAATTCAAAATGGCAACGGTAAGAAAAAATGTCTTGGAAGTTTAATCATTAATTAGGCTTAATCGCTTTAAATTTGACTACTTATTAATTAAACATTCGCTTTAAATTTGACTACTTATGGATCGCAGCCAGAAAAAGTCCATTCTAAAAACAGCAATTGCAATTTTATTTAAAAACACATTTTCAAAATGGTACCTGAGAAAAAATATGTCATTAATAATTAGAATAAAAACAATTGTTAGAATTTTGTTATAACACGTATTCAAAATGACAATGGAAAAAAATAACACTCTTTCATTTTAAAAAGTTCAAATTAATTAACGTTTTAATTTAGGGCCGAATTCAAGTGAAACACCATTGAAATCGCTTCGAGGCGTTTGCATATTGCAACCGCTACTGTAAATCGAATTCAAGTGAATTCGTTTCACTTGAATCCAAATTTTGGAATTTGCGATTGCATTGGTGAGTTGCGATCGTCCGTGTTTCACTTGAATCCCTGCCTTAAAATCGCAACGGAAAGAAATAAATATCTTGGAGCTTTAAATAGTTCAATAATTTAATTAACGTTTTAATTCAAAATGGCAACGGTAAGAAAAAATGTCTTGGAAGTTTAATCATTTATTAGGCTTAATCGCTTTAAATTTGACTACTTATTAATTGATATCTTCGCTAATTAAAATCGTATAATTATATAGATTGAAACTAATGAAGCTTGAAAAATTACCTATCTATCGGTACCTGGTTCGACTTTCAGTTCATTGGCGTTCAGGAGAAATAAGCGTGACATAGAAAGATAGTTAGAAAGAAAGATACTCAGTTTTTAATATAAGTAGACTAGCTGCCAGGGCAGCTAGATTAGCTTCCTGCGGCATGTTGATGCATAACGTCCCCCCTCTCTAACCTTTATATCATTCTGAAGTTATATTATTTGATATAATTTAATGTTCATTCGATTTCAAGACATACCACGCACGTGGCCCGACGTTGCACGGGCACTTCGTGCCTTGAAAGTAGTGAGGGAAATTTCAAGGAACTACCTCCCGCCAAGGCTGCTCGCTAAGAGGCGCATTCGCGCCTTTTGTTTTTTCCTGTATCAAAAAATCATTCGAATTATTGAGATGCTTCGCGCCTTCAAGATGGTGAGGAAAGTTTCAGTAAGTTCAGCTCGCTCAAAGGAAAGAAGCAGACATAGATACTCAGTTTTTAATATAAGTAGATGGCTTTTCAACTAATTTATATTTCAAAAAATTACAAGTAGCTAGCGATAAAAGTACAAAGTACGTGACCCGCTAATGAGTCATATTTGATTTAGTTAAGCCTTCATTCAAAATTCTCATTATCATTATTATTACTGTTTCATAGCAACCACGTTTTGCAAACAATGGATTTCATATTTAATCATTTAGGCCTAATCGCTTTAAATTTGACTACTTATTAATTGATATCTTCGTTAATTAAAATCATATAAAAATATAAATTAAAACTAATGAAGCCTGAAAAATTACCTATCTATCGGTACCTGGTTCGATTTTCAGTTCATTGGCGTTCAGGAGAAAGAAGCGTGACATAGATAGATAGTTAGAAAGAAAGATAAATAGAAAGGTACTCAGTTTTTAATATAAGTAGATGTTAAAAACAAGAGTTTTATCGTTCTATAACAAAAATAGTTTTCGACCAACAACAAAAAATTACAATACGAACACCAATTTTTAAAAATTGCTTGCATTATCATATGCTTTGGCCTTCGGAAGTATCTTTTTCCTGGATGAAAAGAACTACACGTGTTACTTCCTATTAAAATATTGTCAGATAGACGGTGCTAAAAAAGAGTAATTATTTCATCATTTCGCTGTGCCCTGCTATTTCACTTTGCTACACATTCTCCTAATAGCTAACTGAAAAAATAATTTTTGCACTAACACCCAAAGGCGCCCCCAAGGGCTAAGTCGGGGCTCAAGTCCGCCCCCCCCCCCTCTAGATAGTAGAGCTTACTTTTAAAACTATTTTTTCGTGAAAAATATAAAAAGTTTATTCTAACGCATTAATGAATAAGTTATTAAAAATGTCTTTCAAAAATGTTATAAAAATGTCTTAACTTTTATAACTTTATTCTGCACTGAAATTGAAAGGGCAAGTGGATAAAGGTGATATGTGACATTTTTTTTTAATTTCTAGAAAAAGCTTTTAAAAAAATGTTGTGTTTTTAATGGATTTTTTTCAACGCACAGTGGAGTATTTGACTGAAAATCCTGGCCAAAACTATTTCGATATTTTCGCTCTTCTGAAGGGAATACCCTTCTGTGCGTTTGTGCGCTGTACAGCGAAACTATCTTGCTTACAGCTATGAAACTTGGTACACAAGCTTTCTGAAAGGTCAGCTGTTGTAACCTGAAGCTCGATTTTAAAAATTTAATTTAGAAAAAAAGTTATTTAATGTTTTATCCATGTTTTAGACTTTTACGAGTTTACGACCGTAAAAAGGTTTCTAATAAACGTAGGAAGAAAAACAATGCATCACCATTTAGAGCAAATCAATGTCTTTAAAAGTCTAAATTGTTTAAAGTTCTAACGTAATATCCCGATTTTCCAGGAATTTTCAAAGAAAGGTCACTTTTTTGACGTTTTTTAATTTATCAATCAACTTAAATTAAAATTCATGCATCCGAGAATCTAATGGTGTTATTGCTCCGAAACTTTTTAAGAATACAATGTAAACATTTCACCTTCATTTAAAGCAAAAACGGTGAAGTTATCTTGCTCTATTGATTTTTAATGAATTTTTTCATAAAGAGGTGAAATAAATATTTTCACTGATTTTCGTTCTGGAGCGTTCCTACCGGAACAGCTGGCTACTTGCCAAAATCTAGTTAGGAGCAAAAATGGAATAAGAAAGCGCATTTTTATTTAATGCGATGTACTTCTTGTCATTTGAAAGAATGCACTGTAATTAACACTAGTTAATTCAAGAAAAAAATGCTGTTTACGTAGCCCAGTGTTCTGTGCAAAACAAATTTGAACCTTTTTTTTTCTCTTCTGAATTCTAGTACTTAATCGATCGGTTATAATCGTTAAAATACTAAGTTAATCATGCACAAGAAAAAAAAAAAAACACTATGACTACTGTAACTAACACGGGTGGCATCCATAATGGTAATTTGATGTGTACCCCCCCCCTCCCTCCCCTTCCTCCAGAAAAAGATGAAGTAACAACTTTTCATGTTTTATCAAAGTATGAACTTTTTCAACTACTAAAAATACACTTGTCACATTTGTTCAATATTATTTATGTGAAAATTATATTTCTGAAACGATCTTCCATGCGGTTTGCAGAAGTCCATTTTTGTTTAAAATCGTACTTGAAATTGCTCAAAATGTGTTTCAAACCGTGAAGTTCACTTTCTGGACATTTGGTTCTTACTTCAAGCTGTTTCTGCAAATATATAACTTTTTCGTCTAATTTTTTAGACGGACAATTTTTAATTATCTCATACAATGATTTGCTTGTGATTTCTATAAACTTCCTAGAAGATCCTGAAAAAAAAAACGAACCTGTACAAACCCAAAAGAGAAAACGTAAATTTACTTCGTTCAGTTTAAACCTATTTTAAGCAAAATGGGGCAAAAAGGGGCAACTTTTTTTTTCAAATACGTTTTAAGGGAACCTTAAGCTTAATTTTGATACCCGAACTTGCGTCCGGAAATGCCCGGAACCCATGTAAAAACCTTTCTTTTTAAAAACTTTACTGAAAATAGAGCGATTTTTTTAAAGTTGTGTAAAACACTACTAAAAAAATATTTCTCGAAGCAAATTCTACATGGATTGCACATCATATTAAAGTACATACCTTCGTCTTCCATATTCATTAGTGTTGTTCTATAATTTCGAAATAAGCCACCGAATACAGCGCATTGAATGTAAGCAACAAACGAAGCTTCCAGGCAGCGCAGATTCCACATCGACTGAGTTTGAAGCATTCGTACAGGTCTTAATCAAAGTGAAAGGGGTTTTATGTTGTAGATTATGATGTAGTGTCTTATTAGTTGTCTGAAAACGACTAAAAGAGTGAGATTGACTATACTTTACATTTTCGACTTTTGGCCAGGATTTTCACTCAAATACACCACTGTGCAACGGGTAAAACGGGGTCGTATTCTTAGTTACCAACCATTTATGTGACTAAGGGGACGTGATACTGATGGACTTATCACCTTCATCCATGGTAAAAAGTAAGTTTCAAAAATTGTCACATATCATTTTTATCCACTTGCCCCTTCAATTGTTTTGAATAGAAAAAAAATACTTCTCAACTATGGGGACAATATGAGCCCCCCTCCCCTCTTAAAATGTCGCATATGGGCAACCATGATGACACCCCTTTGCTTCAGGTGCTTCACTTTTTTTCTTCTAAAAGGAAACTGAAACTTACCCATGATCCCAGTTGAGTTCATCAAACTCATCCTTTCAAGAACACATCACAAAAACTCACAATCGAATGAAAACCAATCACCTAAGAGAAAAACAATCAAAACCACAAATATCTTTTCAAATCATCATTAAAGTGGTGGTGGAACGTTAAGCCCCGAGTAAAACCTGTCGTGACGCATCGATTTCCAAAAACAGACGATAGCATCGAAGAGGGGAAGATGGCCGTCATTTCGTTTGCACTCCCAGCGGAACAATACCTTTACGAATGTTATCTCGACAGCCACATTTTCATATCTCTGTGTGCCGTTAGATGGTTTTATCACTACTCAACTCTTTATGTTTCTACTTTTCTCGGCCTACTAGCGTAATGAGCAGTTTGAGTAGTTATCTAATAATTTAAGACAGGGTCGGACTGGGAATAGAATTCGGCGCGGGCATCCAGAGAAAACAGGCGCCTCTCCAATTATATTAATTAAAAATGACATTCGTTATTAATTTTTAAATAATTTCAAGAAACATAATTAGTTATTAAAATATTTCATAATTTATGCATTAAGCTGAATAATTAATAGCATGGACTAATCAACTAGTTATTAAAAATAAATAATCTAAAAATGAATTTAAATAAAAACCTAATATTTTTAAAATTCAATACAGAGTATTATTTTCAACAAATATATTTCTTAAAAATAATTAATTTTATTTTTCCTTGAATAATAAATGTTTTTCCCCCCCTTTTTGTCTTGTCTATGACTTAGCCGAACTAGATAACTCCATGGATCCTTATAACTGCTTTTGCGATTTGTTGGATGTTATCGTCATAAAGGTTTACAAGTGATGGCAAAACACCAATTTCTCTCAGGTTCGCGCTTATTGCTGGACACTCAAAGATATGACAAGGTGCAAGCTGTGTATTTGGGTCTGGGCAATTACAACAGTTTCTGTACATCCTTCTATCCTCTCCGTCAATCTTCATGCCCTGTGATGGCCGGTTCTCAGCCTGGTTATAGTTTTTGTTATTGATCGATTTGTATTTATTTCACAAAGTTAATAACATTGATCAGGGACTTGTAAAGCATTTTTTTCTAAATTTTATTAAGCGACTTTAATATAAATTGCTAACTTACTTGTATCATATATAAAACTGACTAATTGTTTTCCTATTAGCGTTTAAAGATGGATAAATCAGCTCGTACACTAGTTTTCTCGCAATTTCCCTAGGAAATGAATTTTGAAAGCGAAACTTAATTTTTATTACGTTCATTAAAAGTAATTGAAAAGAAACTTTATTAAGCTCATTATTAGCAAGTAATCAGCACCTATTTAAGATGTTTACTTTTTGTAGTTTTTCACTTTTTTTTTTTAAATCATTGATCGCTAATCTTTTACAAAGGAGAGCCTACGTATACCCTTGTCCCTCCTTCCAAGTTCATAGTAAACTCTAATTCAATATTGAAAAGGGAAGTAAAACTGCTTACAATTTTGAAACTTACACTCCGAGTCATCTTCAATGGCGGATTTGCCATGTCATAAATGTCGCAAGTGCTTGGAGCACCCATGATCGTAGTGGCCCCAAAGGAAATAAAAAATGCATTAGATAAATGTTTTACATTGTCCTGTGATAGACAAAGATTCCCTCAAAAAAAAGCATTGCGACGGGCCCGCAAGCCTGTAATTCCTCCACTAGTCATCTTGTAGATCACTGAAAATCGTGGCACATCTTAACCAAACATTATTCGACAAAAAAATTAAGCTTTGACCTAAGAATGATCAATATTGTTAATGGCGAGCAATATGTCTGCTATTGAAAAAAAATTTGGGGGGGGGGGTTAACTTAAATTGGGGAATGTAATTTTGACACTATGACATGGAACGAAAAAGGAAACGCAAATATTTTATTTATCTTGATCAAATATATTCCAGTTATGTAGTAATTGCCATGTTAATATCTCTGATAGAAATAGTTGCTGTTTATTATGTTATTCGCATCGGCACACAGACACACATTAAAACTCGGTGAGACTTTAAAAGTACTAAAATTATTGCATAGAAATTTTGAATCTCGACAGGTGAAATAACAACTGAAATTACTAAGAAAGAAATAAAAGATGACTTAATAACCTCTATAGGCAGATCGTATTGGGTAAATAAGGAGAAAAATGTGTTACTAATTTGCATAGTAGTCAAGGGCGTCTATAAGGGGGGGGGGCAGGGGGCCTGGGCCCCTCTCCTAAAATCAAGAAGTAAAAGAAAAGGCATAATTTAATTGGCATTCGTTCAAAAAAAAAAGAGATTTAAGCTCCAAAGCTACAGGGAAAAGCAGCCGAGCTAGAAGTGTCCAGCAAGTTTTAATATCTTCATTAGTGGTGAAATGAAAAAATGCATTCTCTCTAGTGCAGGATTTTTAAGGGGAAATTCGAAGCCTGTGTTCTGGGTGGACATTTCAGAGGGCAACAAGTTTTAGTGTGACTGAAAACACGGAATCAAAAGGGGATCATGACTCTCCTGACGGGGCCAAAGAGTTTCTAAAATCTCACTTTTAGATCTTTAGTTCTGGTAAAATTTCCAGGTGAGAGGACTTGGTTCCCGCCGCTCTCCAATGTCACAAAAGAAAACTAAAAATTGTAAATTTCCGTAGCAGTGCTCCTTACCCGCCTCTTCTCTAATACTTTGATCAGCAATCTCTCAAATCCGGTCACTTTTTAACGTTTTTAAAGATAATTTGCAATTGTGTTTTTAGGTAGGGGACAGGGGCGACAAATAAGGGGGGCAAGAGGGACGGTTGCACTCCCAAATGTTTTCCTCAGAATAATAAAAAACAGGGACATTCAATTTATATTTTTCACAAATCAATGATGGGTGCGTGAACTGTGAACGCGATATAGGTTTTTATTCCATCAAACTCTAAAATGAATGCAAAAAGATTGAAACTCATTCTCTTGATGCGCGCAAAATAAATTTAAAAACTTTGTCAATTTTTAACAAAAGCTGATGAAACTCGAAACTTTTTCCTCTAGATTATTTCAAAGAGAAAGGAATCGGAAACATGTGTTTTCTAACTCTAACATGAGCACAACAGAACAAGAAAGGATTTTACTCTTTGACTGGATATTGATGAAAAGCAAAATTTTCTCTTGTTCTTGTCTCCAAGCATTGTAGATTTAACCAAAGTTAAAAACTAATTTCTACCATGCTGACAATAGCTTACAGCTTTTCTTGTAACAAGCTATAGCAGTGTTATAGCTCGTTACAAGAAAATTAAATCTTTGGACATAAAAACTTAAAGTGTTTTAATTACTCTATTTTTTCTTAATATAAAATTATTTTTAAGACCTCTTTATGCCAACCAATAGGTATTTTATTTCATACTGAGGTATTTTATCTTTAAAAATCTCGCCCCCTCAAATAAAATGGTGAAATGCCGTCCCTGGTAGGAGAGCTCTTGAATGTCTCAATAAAAAGTTGTCACATATATTTACATAGTTACCAAAAAATGTATTTTTAATTTGAAAAATATTGAGGTCTGCCGGGATTACCTTGAAGTTTTAAGTTTTTTAGGGAAAACAATGATTAAAAAAATGTATAAATAATGTGTAAAGCGAAATAATTATTTGAGTGGAAAAATGGACCAATCTCGCCATTTCAAAGCGTCAATGTTTTTTACTATCAATATAATAATAAAAATTATTCTGCAGAATGAGTAAATATTCTAAAAATATGACTGACTAGCGAAAATGTGAGGTTTTTCATAACTATTTCTGGTAACCTAAAAGTTAAATTTTAGCTGAAATGCATTTTTTATCGATAGATTGCTCTTTAAGTACTCCATTTTTGCACTTAAGTAATTATTTTGGCTTTACGCATAATTTATATATAAAAAAAAAATCGTCGTTTTTACGAAAAACCTTGAAACTTCAAGTTAATTCCGGCGGACCTAAATATTTTTTAATTTCAAAACAAATTTTTTTGGTAACTATGTGAATACAGTGACAACTTTTTATCAACTTGAAATTTTGAATTTCCAAAAAAAAAAAAATCGTGATACACCCTAATGTACATACGACTTAGAATTAATTGTACTTTTGAACACAAATCGTTGTAGTTTTTGAATTAAATTGACAAGATTAGAATAAGTATATCAACCAGTTTTAATATCTCGACAGCGGACATTAGTTACGATCTGCGACTGTCATTTGATATCTTAGAGGAAGAATCATATTGCGGTATCTCATAATATGACCTAAATTAAAACGTTTGCTAAACCATTTACCGATATGCTTCCCATTTACTTGCATTTCTTCCAAAACGAAAAACATATTCATTTGAATTAAATAGAAAATTAAAAGTAAAATGTAATCATTTTTTTTACCTTTTTGATGAAGAAAAGAGCAACTAACATAAGATCCAAGGACAGGAAATCCACGTCCAAAATGCATGACGGAGAGAAGTTTGGTGTGGATGCCAAGGGAGGATCCAAAGGGGGGGGGGGGGCATGGGGATCATGACCCCTCTCTTAAGCAGCTAAATATAGCCTAAAACTGCATTTATAGTTTAAAAAAAAACTGCATATAGGGGCTTATAGTTAAAAAAAACCGCCAAATACCCGCGTTTTAGCACGAACCTTGCACTGTGAGACTGCGACATCTCCCCCCTTTCCGAAAATGACCACCTCCTGAATCAGAAGCTGGATTCGCCCTTGGTTGATGCAGAGGTTACGACGGGAAAAACTTCCCTTTTCTTTCAACGAAAACACCTTTCGTTCGTCCTAGAGTCAGGACTCTAGTTCGTCCACATGCCCTAAAGTTCCCGCTAAAAATTTTCACCCCCAGACCGAAACCGGTTACACTAATTAAAACCGCCTGACTGATGCGCAATCATACAATGGTGACTTGCGACGTAGATCGCCTGAGACAGTCCCTTTACCCCCAGGAGGTGTCTTTTCGTTTCTTCAATCAGCCCAGATAACACAAAGACATCCACTGGACATCCAGAAGCCGTCATTCATAGGATTCTCTGATTTCTGCAGGAGATCCCAAATTTTCCGAAAAACGTCTTGCAGACGTTCGCAGTTTGTCCAAAATCCACTTTTTTTTAGGTCCACAGGACGTTTTAAACGGACATTTTCGGGACAACTGCAGGATTATCACCGGACACTCTAAATCTTACGCACGTCCTGCGGGCATCCTTAAGACTACTGCTAGCCTGTCATAGGATGCTCTGACGTCCTTCGCAGATCCGTCTGGCCTTCCTTTGCTCATCCTTTTTTATCCTAAGCAGGTCGTCTGGACGTCCTTTGACTATCCTTTTCCATTCTTTACAGATGGATTATTTTTAATTCATACTTTCACCAGTCCGCCACGCCTTCATATTTTAGTTTAAACGCAGGAAAGAAAAACAAGCTTTTTTACTTTATTCTGTAAACTATTAACATTAAATATGTCGAAACCTAAAATGCATTTCAAGCTAAACTGCTTTTTCTTAAAGATCGTACTAAAAGTTTCTTTTGAAAATAATTTTCTATTCAACAAATATCCTACTGCTGCATTGGTTTAATGTTTATTCTTCAAAAACAATTTTAAATACAAACATGTGTAATAGTTAGGCTTACCTTGGCAAATTTATAGCATAAAAGCTTAACACGAGACAGAGAACATGCCGCACGTTTCGAAATGGTGGTGTAAATATTCGCAATGCCGGGCGACAGCATGGGTGCTATGCTAGCGCGCATGTGCGGAAAACCGGCTTTTAGTAGTTCGTCTTGTATGGGATACCAGTTGGATGTCCATCTACACTCAGAGGTGGGATTTTCAAATTTCGAGAGAACTCGTCCCACGTAAGGACGCCTTTTGTGATCCTTCGAAGGACATGTCCTATAAAGGATTTGTGGGATCCTTATAGGACATCCTGCGGTCTTATGTGGTTATCTGGGAGTCGTCCTCGTCCAGTCTTATAGATTCTTTATACTCTCATTGCAATGGCTTTCTTCGATTGCAGAAATTTCGCACATTCACACGAATAAATCATGTTCTGCATTTTTTGCGTTTTTTCTTAATACTATAAAAAGTATCAATGAACGAATGTGATATCCTTCGCCTTAGAATGTTAGAATTAAGGTAGTTAAATAAGCGAATTTTTTTTTTTAGTAAAAATCTCCTATTCTAACGTTACTCCAATGTTAATGTTAATATATGATATTAGCTTGTTCTTAGCGAACAAGAGAAAATTTAACATCTGATATTCAAAAAAAAAAAAAAGTAAATAAATAAATAAAATTCAGTGGGGAAAAAATTCTATCATTTGCGGGGGAGGGACTGCCCCAGTGTTTCTTTCAGGCATCTCTCTGGGGGGGGGGGCACTGCCCTCCCGGAGAAAGTCAACTGCACCCCCCCCCCCGGAGGAAAACTCAGTTTGTACTAATGTTCAAAAAATAAATTAATTACAGTAAGAATAATAAAAAAATAAGCAATTAGACGTTTAATAAATAAATATAAAAGTATTAGCGACAATTTTAAAACATACATCATGGGGATGGGGGGGGGGGCATCAAAGGTAGCCTTCAATTGAATTCTAGAATGTCAATTTTGGGAAATTACCGGGGGGGATTTGAACCCCTTCTTATTCCCTTGAAGTTATTAAAAATCGCCTACAGTTTTTTCGGGGGGGGGGGGACTTTCAGGGAGAGTGCTGAGCTGCATCAATTTTCATAATGTTATAAAAAATAGTCTACAAATTCGTTTTTAGGATATCAATTTTTCAAATATCAAACTCCATCCGTTTACACAGCGTCGTCAAAGATGTGGCTTGAAATCGATTAATCATGACTTCAATTTCGAAAATGTTTTTGAAGAGAATATCAAATCGCATTCCTTTTCCTCTACTATTATCAAAGATTATCGACACTTGAATTTTATAAATAAAATTATAAAGTTTTCGAGGGGGGGGGGGGTGCATCGAGAACCAATTCTTATCTATTTTTTCTCAAACATGGCTTGTAATTGCATTTTCTGGTATTTCAATTTTAGAAAATTCTGGGAGGACAGTCTGTGGATCCGTTCCCTTTCCTTAACGTCTAAAATTTATTTACTATTGGGCTTCCAGGACTTAAATTTCGAAAATTTTAAGAAGGAAAATCCTAAATCCGTCCTTTTCTCCAATTAATCAAAATGCACCAAAACTGCCTTTCAAGATTTCAATTTCAAAAACCTTTCCACGGTACCACAATCTTCAATTTCGTTCAATTTCATTTTCCTGGGATTCCCCCTGCCAAACCCTGTCCATTTCTCTAATGTCACCAGAGATGACCAGCAATTGTGGTATTAGTCTATCAATTTCAGAAACATTCTGGGAACCTCCTCTCCTCTAAATTTGAAATTGACCTACAATTGCGTATCTAGAGCTTCAGTTTCGAACTGCATCTCTTACATAACTTCATCAAAGATCGTCTGTATTTGCACATTTAGTGCTTCAATTTGAAAATTTTCCTGGAAGAATGCTTCCAAATTCCCCTGACTCTTGTTAAATTTCGTAAAAAAATTCGTTTAGGACTTTTAATTTCGAAAGTTTGCGAGGGAAAAAATCCTTTTATGCCCAGGATTTGATTAATCTTATTTCTATTTCTCTTCGTTTTTAAAACATGATCCATCCTATGCGTGCTCTTCATTCATTTTAGTAATAATCATTTTCTAATTTGAGAAACTGAATACACTCTTTGTTTCACAACAAAGATCTATACAACTATGTGTTAAAAAAAATTGAGGGTCACCAAAACCTCATATCGCTCCCCACCCTTGTTAAGTATATTTGACTTCACGATAGACGACAGCATTGTTTCATTATGAATTATAATGGTGTCAGTTTTTCTATCTTTTGCCCTTTTATGGGAACGGAATAAGGAAATTATTTAAGGAAATTAAGTTTTTAAACCTCCCCAGGGAGCACATGGGGATTTATTTAAAAAGGGGTCAAGCCAATTATTAAGGCAAATTTACAAATTGATAATTCAAAATGTTAAAGTTTTTATTGAGAGAAGGTGGTTTTCAATTTATTTCGGAGGGGAGAGAGGTGGTCCAGATCCACTCACTTGTCAACTACGGATTTAGCTTTTGGTTTTGTGGGGGGTCATTATCAAAAAAAGGGGGGGGGTGCAATTTTAGGGGTCAAATGGGGGTTGGGCAAATTTATCGAAAAAAGTCCCCGAAATGCAATTTTAGGCCAGCCCTATAATCCCTCCCCTCCGGATTCTCCAAGTGCCCCCCCCCGGAGAAAAATGTCTGAAAGAAACACTGGACTGCCCTCCTGCCAAATCCTCTATTTGGTTCCATCTAGTCAACCATACAATTTCAGCCATTGGCGAAATCAATTTTAACTATTTGGGGGCCCTTAAAAAGCAGCGGGGCCTAATCAGGCTCTGTAGACCAGGCCTCTCAGATTCCTTTCTTTAAATCAGGTCGTGGGTGTAAAAACATGCTGCGTTTAGTTATAGTTGGTAATTTCTAAAACCAATCTTTTCGAGTTTTCCATTTTAGTCTGCTTTTGGGCCCTATAATCCTATGGCATCACCTTCAAAAAAAAGTCACACATTGTTTCCTTGGTCAGGTTAGGGGGCCCCAGATGTTTTTTACTTGAATGCAGATAAAGATTCAGCCCAAACTGTGGTCAATAAATAGCGCGTCGAAAGTTCGGGAAAACTTGGGTCGGACGAAGCGAGACCCCTTCGTTTTTTTTATTTTATTTTATTTTTTTATTTTTACAGCTTGAAGCAGTTTTGGCGTTTTAAGTACAGAAAGCGCCTTAGGCACCGAAGCTTGAAGCAATATTGAGGTTTTACGTACGGAGAGCCCATAGGTGCCTTTGGTCGGTGAGAAGGGGGCCCCTTGAAGCTTTGGAAGCGCCTCCTCAGGGGCGCCGAAGCTTGAAGCAGTATTTGCGTTTTAAGAAAGGCGAGTGAATAGGAGACATCGGTCGGGGAGAAGGGTCCTTGAAGCTTTGGAAGCGCCACCTCAGGGGCGCCGAAGTTTAAAGCAGTATTTGCGTTTTAAGAAAGGCGAGTGACTAGGCGCCTTCGGTAGGGGAAAAGGGTAAGCCCTCGACGCGCCCCTTGAAGCTTCGGAAGCGCCTCCTCAGGGGCGTCGAAGCTTAAGGCAGTATTTTGCGTTAAAAAATGGCGAGTGACTAGGCGACATCGGTCGGGGAAAAACAAAAGGGGCGCCCCGCCCTTGAAGCTTTGAAAACGCTTCCTCAGGGCGCCGAAGCTTAAAGCAGTATTTGCGTTTTAAGAAAGGCGAGTGACTAAGGCGACATCGGTGGGGAGAAGGGGACGCCATAGGCGCGCCCCTTGAAGCTTTGGAAGCGCCGAAGCTTCAAGCAGTATTTGCGTTAAAAGAAAGGCGAGTGAGACTAGGCGACATCGGTCATCGGTCCTTGAGAAGGGGGAGATTTCGGCGCGCGCCCCTGGAAACTTTGGAGGCTACCCCCCCCCAGGGGCGCCGAAGCTTGAAGCAGCATTGGCGTTTTTCGTACGGAGAGCGCATAGGCGCCTTCGGTCGGTGAGAAGGGGGCGCCGAAGCTTGAAGCAGTATTGGCGTTCTAAGTATGGAAAGCACCTATAGGCGCCCCTTGAAGCTTTGAAAGCGCCCCCTCAGGTGCCCCTGACTTGTTTAGGGAAACGCCTGGTCGTCTGGAGCAAGGCGACAAAACAAAAATCTATGGTTTTCAACAAACAAAAATTAATACACAAAAAAAAAGTTTGAAGTAAAAAAAAAAAAAAAAAAAAACGACGACGACTGTCGATCGGCACTCTTTAGAGCGGCGCACCGGGCATTTGCCCGAATGCCCACATGGCCAGTCCGACCCTGATTTAAGAAACAAACGAGTCATTACAGAAAGTAATGAATGGCATTTTTTTAACTCGGTAAAAAGTCTTACACTGCGAAAAAATGAACTTGTTTTTGCAGTTTAATACTGGTAGCCGAGGTTTCAATTTAAACCCTTAAAGTTCACAGTAATAAACTGCAAAACTCCCAATTTTACAGTTTCATATGGTAAAGTTAGAATTTTTAGTTTATTGCCGTAAAATTTAGCTGTGTTATACAGTAAAAACAACAGTACAACAAGTTATACAGTAAAACAGTGTTATACAGTAAAAACAACAGAAAAAATAACAGTACTGGCAGCAGAGGTTCCAGTTTAAAACTGTCAAGTGCACGGTAATAAACTGTAAAATTAGCAATTTTACAGTTTAGTACTGTAAAAGTAGAAATTTTATTGTTTATTACTGTAAAATCAGCAATTTTAGTTTATTACTTCAAAATTTGCAGTATTATACTGTAAAAACAACATTCATTTTTTAGTGTAGGGGCTGTCCATAAATAATGCCACACTTAATTTCAAAAATTCTGCGCCCCCCCCCCCCCCCCGTAAAAAATAAACTGTAGCATTAGAAACTCTGTAGCAAATTGCACATCCAAAAATGTTTTTGCGCAAAAAATAACTTTTCACTCCAGGGTCCCCCGTACCAACCACAACACGTGGTTTCACCGGTTGGATGGGGGCCCTGAAGAGCATCTGTTCTTTTGAACCAGACTAGGAGCCGAGCAAGTCCCTGATCCAGTACCCCCAGAGGTATCGACTCACTGGAATTTCTTTGTGACCACGAGCATATTTTAACGCCCCCCAGACATCATAAGTGAAGATGGGGTAAGAAAATAGCCGTATCATTACTAGAAAAATTTATGGAATCTCATTTTTTTTCCCTTGCGAACAGGAACGTCGTTTCAACATTTTCATTCGAAAGTTAAGAATTTAAAACAGAAGTATTGATGAAAATCGTGATCTTTTTCAAAAAACAAAAATCACCTTTTTAAAATTTAAATGATATTTTTATTTTGAATTCAGATCAGAGTTTTTGAATCTAAATATATTTAAGTATAATTTCTACTTACAAATTAAATTGTTCTAGTCTAGCTAATTGTCTAAATGATTTTTTTACACACATAATTAATTACAAAAACTAAAAAATATATACAGTGAAACCTCCGTATAAAAAACCCCTCATAGGGCCAACATAAGGGATTGCTATATTCAAGGGTTCTCTACATCCGACATCCGATTTTTCAAAAAAAAAAAATCATCTTCGCTAAATACTTCTACAATGAATCTCCTAATCACACGATATTTCCATCAGCAGTTAGGGGAAAATATAAAATGCTTTAATCATCTCCATTGTAAATAATGAGAATAACTTCGAAAATTAACATTTTTTAACAATTTATCCATAGCATGGAAGAAAGATTTCATTTTCGATTGCAAGCTGAGAATTTTATACGTATTTCACCAATTGCTTTTAGCCAACTATTGCAAACAAATCCACAGCATGTTGATATATACTGCCTGATTTTCTTAGGTAAAACCTCCCGCGTATTTACGCATGCGTCAGGTTTCTTCTCTGATCTTACTAAAATAGGGGTGATAGGTAAGATAACAATAAGGGGAAAAATAATAAGAAGCATTTTGAGCCGTAACAAGTTCACACACAGCTGCTTTGCTATTTCCTAGTCTGTTTTGATTTTAGGGGTGATTGTGAGTTAATGAAAAAATACCCAAAAAATTTAAAGAGAAAATGAGGGTGGGGGATTTTTCAAACCACTTTAATACACATAATTCTTACATATATACATTAAATGCTTTTGATAATCAAGTACGACACATTTCTTACATTCAGTTTCCTCAGCCAAAATATAATGTATTCATTTAATTTAAATTATTAATGACTTATTGAGGTTTTTTTTTTCGAACTTGGTATTACAATTCGTCTCCAAAAAAATAACTGTGAGGTTGAAAGCAAAAGTCTCACAAGAGTTTGTTTGTCCCAAGATGGTATTTTGAAAGTACTGAAAACTGCACGACTGCATCTGCTACTAAAACTATTGAAAAGAATCTAACTAGATGCGATTCGTAGTTTTTAATCCACACAATATGATCTGCTTCGAATATTTCATTTCTTTACTGGAGTAGTAAAATGCTGACTGAAGATTTTCTGTGTGTGCTAATAAACTAAATATAAGTAAAAAACCAAAATTCGGCCAGCAATTCCACATTTCAGTTTTTGACATTGACATTCTCAAAGATCGTAGAATTTCACTTTTAACTTTTCAATATTATGATTTAATAACAATAAAAAATTACTTGTTTTTCCTGTCAAAGTATAGTAAACATCGTAAAATTTCAAAAATTTAATTCTTGTAGTGGATGTAAAGGCAGGAGTGATTGGGTGTTCTGGTGAATATCAGGAAAAGTGCCAATTTGGCCACGGAAATTTTCAATTTTTGAAGACACTTAGAAAATAAAATTGTGTATTTCAACTATACATTAGCAATAGATTTGGGGGGGGGGGGGGGGGGTCAATTGCCGCCCCCCCGGCTTTGAGAAGTCAATGTATTTACATATAAAGGGGCGTGGTTTTTGCTGTTTTTCGATGAAATTGCATTGTATTTGCACCCTTTGCCCCCCCCCCTTGGAAAAACTTGAAATGACGTCCCTGGGCAAGGTCAAGATTTACCCCCATTATAGGGGGTCTTAGAGAGTTACCGAGATGATGCAAATGTGACAGATCTGACAAATATTACAGATTTCACACCCAATGTATATAATACATGATCCAATTTATATGAGTAAACCCATGTAATACGAGGGCTGTCTGAAAAGTTTCCGATCTCGATATGAAAAGGGCAAAACTTATGAAACAAAGAGAGATGTTCTTATTAAGGAGTCTTTTGGAAACTTGGAACCGTAATTTTGGCTATTTTTAGTTCAAATTGTGTGCGTGACAGCCATACTAGTGAGTCGCTCCAACAGTTTTTTTGAAAATGGAAAAAATCAAATATCAAACTCTGATTCGATACTTGTTTTGAAAAGGAAATACGCCTGCACAAATTAAAAAGGAATTGGACTCTGTGTATGGGGACTCTGCACCATCGTCTTCAACCGTAAAATTTTGGGTAACGGAATTTAAACGTGACCGTACAATCTTGAGTGTTCATGAACGCTCAGGTCGACCCAAAACTGCTACCACTGATGAATACATTGCTAAAGCTCATCAAATGGTACTGGATGACGCAGATTGAAGGCGAGATAGATAGAAGAAACTATAAATATCTCTAAGGAATGCGCATGCCACATTTTAAAGAGAAATTAAGCATGCGGAAGCTGGCTGCACTTTGACTGCCGCGTTTGCTCAATTTGACCAGAAACGTGTCCGAATGAATATTTGCAGCGCACTTCTAGCACAATGAACCAGAGTTTTTCTGACGATTTATCACTGTGGATGGAACCTGGATTCAACAGTCCACTTCAAAAACAAAAATGCAGTCAAAATAATGGACTGCAAAGTGAGAACTGCTCCAAAAAAGACCAAAACAGTTCCTTCTGCAGGAAAAGTGATGCCAACCGTTTTCTGGGATAGCCATGGAGTGATACTCATCGACTACTTTAAAATAGGAAAAGACATAACAGGAGAATACTATTCTATTCATCTTGACAAATTGAAGGAGGAAAAAGTAGAAAAACGGCCGCATTTGAAAAAGAAAAAAGTTCTTTTTTATCAAGAAAATGCTCCTGCTCACACATCAGTGTTTTCAACGGCCAAAATTCTCGAGTTAAGGCTTGAAATTGTTGAACATCCACCCTACTCACCAGACCTGGCCCCAAGCGACCCTAAGGCCCCCTTGGTCCCTAAGCTGAAAGAAGCACTTGGAGGACAAAGGTTTTCTTCAAATGAGGAGGTCATAAACTTTGTCAACAGCTTTTTTGAGGACACATTTTCATCATTACTTTTGGATGGTTTAAAAAGATGGGAGCATTACTGGATGACTTGTGTGGACTTACAAGGAGACTGTCAAAAAGTAACAGCCAGTTTGGACGATAAAAATATTTTATCTGTGTTAGGTCTGAAACTTTTCAGACAGCCCTCGTATGTGCATAAATTTTAATTTATATCAATAGCCATTAAATTATATTACCAAAATTTCAATTTAAAAAGATTGTTATTAACTGAAATTACTAGTAAGAAATTCAGATAAAAATAACACTTGAACGAAAACGCCAAAATAAAAATTTATCTCTAATTTTTTGCGATTTTGACGTTTTTTCGCAATTTCTTTAGAGGTTACTACTTTTACCTTTTTTTTCGAAATTTGAGACTTGAATGTGTGACGAGCTGCCATCTATTGTCACAAATTAAAGTAAAATGTGAACATTTTGTCATCTATTGTATGTGCAACGAAGTTAACTGTATGGAAATGGAAATTTTTTTTTTAATTTTTTTTGGAAGTGCTTGGGAAATTCATGTGACTTAAACTAGCACTTTTAATGAAATTCACCCGCTCATAAAAAAAACCTCGAGTTTTAAACAGAAAACGTGGGGGCTTGGATTTTTTAAAAACCAAGGTCCGTATTACTTAACCTATTTAACTATATAGCTTTACACACAGAATTTAATTGCCTTAATAAATGAAGACACATTTCATATACTCGAGTAGTATCAAATAGTTCTTAGTCAAAATATTGTGTACATATTTAATCAAATTGTAAATGAGTAACAAACCTACTTTTCAGCCAGTGTTATACAAATTACCTCCAAAAAATTATTTTAAGGAGAAAGCAAAAGCCTAACAGAATTATCGTTTGTAGTGCAAAAATATTTTTCAACAATAAATTGCATTTATTCCTGCAAATATTGAAAAGAATTTATCAAGATGCACTAGACAGTCATCTCCTTATCAATACAAGATGAGCAGATTCAAAGATTTCATATTTTTTGATACAAAATTTAAATACTATTTAAACCTATTATGAATGTGTAACTTGAAATAGTTGGGGGGAGGGGGGGGGGCAGCAAGAAATTCTGCATTTAAGTTTTTGACATTTGTCTCTTAAAGAGCATGGAATTTTGTTTGAAACTTTTAGTTTTATTTAATAAAAATAAAGAACCTTACTAATGCTCCATTCAAAAAGGTTCATATAGATAAAAACTTTTATTTAATCTTTAAAATATTTAATCTTCAAAAATCTTGATTTTAAACACTTATATGATTTAACATTTCAGCCTTGAATATTAGAGTTATATTCAGATGATTGAAAGCGGTACAAACAGAAAGTGAAAAAAAATTAAAGCCAAAGTTTTTCTTTGAGGAATTTTTATTGAAACATGCAAGATGAATGCAAAATTATGAACATTATCACAAAAGGGAAATGGAAGTAAAAAACAAAAAAACAGAAATTTTATGCAGCTGCTTCCTCTTCTGCAGCTTCTTCTCCGTCATCAGAATCCGTCTAGAAAACGGAAATAAGTCAGTAAGTTATTTAACAATATTTATTAACAATCAGTAACCACATTACTTTTTATGAGAACATGGTGAAGCAAATCAGTTTATGAAGAAATTAGGTGTTAGTTAGTAGGCAGTATTAGAAATAACAATTCAAATCTAGGCGTCATCATGACGCCTTGTCTAAATTTCTAGGCGCCAAAAGTAACAGCTTTGGTGCCATTTTTAATGAATGAAATTTACATGCGTCCCAATGTTTAAAAAAGTATTCATTAAACACAAACCCACCAAAAACATAAATGTAAAAGAGGAGCAAAATTTGATACAAACAACGTTTGGGCTGTAGCAGTTGGTGTCACCGCTAAAAAGTTGAAATCTAAGGGGCTCCAAGTTCCATAACTTAGTTAAATTTAGTCATGAGAAATAGTAAAATTGTCATTAATTTATTTTAAAAACATTTCGTAAGCTCCTTTCATATTTGCTTTCTAACTAGGCAAGTTTTAATCGCTAGAAATCACATTATCCGAGACTTATTTTCTGATGGAAAATTGTAAGGTAACCTTAAAGCACCGAAATAAAAGTAGGGTTTAGAAAAGTATTGACACATGAAACATGTTGCAACATTAAAAATAGGCATATTTATTTAAAACCGAAACATTAAACTAACAAAGTTAACGTTACTTCAAGCCAACTATTAACTTTTGTAAAGAAAAAAGCCCTAATGATAGGTGAAATATGTATGAACCAGCAAGATATAGTTTACGTTCTGACAATCCTGAATGTTTTTGCAGACAATGTTCGCATAACAATTTAAAAGTACCCAACTTAATTTTCTTCGTAGCAACGTCATGTGAATGTTGGTTGTGAGGATTAATTTCAATATTTCATTCAGTTTTACACAAATGCATACTGGAAAACGCTGCATTTATACAAAGGATGCTGAAAGATTGTGCTAACCTTCACATTCACACTGAATGTACGTTTGAGAAATTTGAAAGCACTGCTGTAACTAAGTAGGAATACTTTAACAGCTGCCAAAAGTTTCCTATAAAACTTACTATTCCACTTCAGTGAGACAATACAACACACGCGATACAAAAATAAAATATTTTTCTTCCCATAAATTTGTTTTCTTCCTTCAACAGTGTTTTGTTTTCTCCAATGAAAAGAGAAATTTTGCAGAAGAAACTTAAGTGTTGGTGAATATAAAAGATTAATTTTCTCTGACATGTAAAAAATCTTAAAGTAGCACTATTTTTTCTCTAGAAGTTGAGACTTTACAAAAATTTCATGGTTTCTAAATTGTGCTACCACTCAGCATAAGAAAGTTAATATAAACGAATTAACAGTTTTTATTTAAAAAAAATGCTTTACAGACAATAGACTAGGGCTAGGTGATGTACAGGGTATCTGCTCAACCTGGACTTTTCAATTCCATGACTTTCCCTGATTTTCCATGACTTTTGCGAACTATTTTCCATGACTAAAAAAAAAAAAACGAACTCTACTTTGTTTTTGGAAAATTATGCACTTAATATTCTATCTTGCAAAGCAAATGACCAAATATGGCGACTGCGTTTCACAGCAACAGAAGTCTGTTCGCTTTTGAGGTCAAAAAACAATCTTTTCCTACCGACACCCTCCTCCCCACCGTGGTTGTCCTCAAACGGACTTTCATGTAGCAATGAATTGTCTGTCCATAAATTTTACTGTAAGTTTAGATCCTGATATGAGTGAGGCGAAATCTGACTTCAAAACGGAACTCGTTGAGTTCCTGCCCCCTCCCCCTACCTACACGATTCTTTAAAATTCAACCTCGTTTTTTAATTTGTTTTTCTTTTGCATAAAACTCCTCGAAAGAAAAAGATTCAAACAAGTTTTAAAAGAAAAAGGAATCAAATGAAGCGGGTAGGGGGGGGAGGAGACCAAATGTAAAAGGCAAATCTGCCTATGCCAGGAAAAAACCATCGAGTCTATCTTTTTGTCGTTCAAGGTCATATTTTATCAGATGTCGGAGTCCGCGCACATGCGCAGTTACACAAAATTCGCCGCTCACGGTTTTAACCTTGAGAATTCATCTGATTGGTCAACACAATGCAACTTGTTGGAAATTGTAATTGACAAATCAGATTGCACCCAATAACGAAGTAGGATGACAGCGCTAAAATCCATGATAAACAGTCAGTTTCCATGACTTTTGGACATTTTTCGCTGAAATCCATGACTTTCCATGACCAATTTCGATCATATTTGAAATCCATGACTTTCCCTGACTTTCCATATGCGCGGACACCCTGGATGTAAGAATTTCTACCTTGTGATGCATCGCCAACCTTACATTGTGATGTAAAAAAAAAGTTTTGTTATTCAAGTCATGAACTGAAAAGTGAAATTATAATAAGATTGGATGACTTTTCACCTTTAGCTGAAGCACTAGACTTGCATAGTTTACAAATTGCAATCTTTTCCCGTCCTCATTTGCCAGTAACCCAAAATATTCCCAAGCTCCACTTTTTTTTTTCATTCAAAATAATTAAGTAAATGCTGGGCTCTCCAAAGATCGATTAACTGTTGACATTTTTTTTTAAAACAATAATTTCAGCTTAAGATAGTTATGATAAACACTGTGAAGGAAAGAGATTATTATTTTTCACTCTGTACTTGCTACATGGTATGAACAAAAAAGCTAAACGATAAAAGAGAAAAAAACCCTACATCTCTAACTTTGAAATATAGGGTTTTTTTTTTGAAAAGCTTTTTCTTTCAATGGATAAAATTGTCATTTATATAACATTGAATAGCTTTCGTTCTCTTTTAGAAATAGGCTCATTAAATTTAAACCAGGGAGGCCCGTCTGAACAGGCAGGCGCAAACATGTCATAGTCAAGTGTCAAAGAGTACACTATTTCATTACTTCCTTGTTTTGCGAAATCAAAACAAAATACACCAGCTAAGAACTAAACAGTTGCAATGATTAATCCCAGTTTCTAAGAGGAGCTGTAAAATGTGGTTGATTGGTTTGTTGAAAATCCAATTGCCTAACCTTAATTTTTTTACAGTCAGGATTTGGTTTGGTTCGCTGCCAATTCAACAAGGTCGTAAGAAATTAGCAATTAAATTAGCATTTAAATTAGCATGGATCTCGTTTAAATTAGCATGGATCTTGTCATCGGTGGTTGCTATGCTGGATTTGGATGGGCTCACCGCCAATTCAACACTGATGTGAGCAATAGAGTAAAATAGGTATAGAACTCGGAACCTGTGTACCGTACATTGGTGCGGTGCCGTGCCGATGCATCGGTTTAGAGAAGAATTCTACACCGGTGTAATGATGTAGGGCGTACACCGGTGTTTCGCAATGCATCGCCCAGCCCTACAACAGACCACATTAAAGACAGAGAACAAACTTTTTCTAAAGCAAATCTCTTTAAAGAAAGGACTGAAAGAAAATTTCAGCAAAAGCTTTTGGTTATCCAGTCATGAAATAAACTTTTAGTACACAAATTGTACATAATTAAGAAAAAAAATTCTTACCAAATCCTCTAAATCATTGCTAGAAGACTGCAAACCTCCCATCTTTTTCATCATCTAAAATGAAAAAACAGGGCAAAAATTTTAGGACTAAAAAAAATAAACTTATTTTATGACTGCATAAAATATTATTATTATTGTTTTTAATCTATGGAGTTAGATTTTTTATGTTATAAGTGCCAAAATCATTCAAGTACCATTATTTATTGTGCGACTTATGCAGGAGTTAAACATTTAATCAACCTAAAAAGTATGTTTGGTATACTAATAGTATTTTTTCTTTTGCTATCATAACTACAGGGTGCGTACAGACCTCAGTAAAAAAATTTCAAGGAGTTCAGTCGAAATCCAAGGAGTCCAAAAAAATATTACCCTTAGACTAAATACACAACGTATGTACTTGCACTTCACATTTATTCACCCTGAATATGGATAAACTAATTTGCTTTAATTAAAAACGATGCACAAAAACTACTCCACTTTGTCATGTATATCAAGTGGTCAGTTATATTATTCCCAATTTTTGCACATCTGATAAAAATTAGAAAACAATTCCAATAAATTTTTTTCCAACAATGACAAAAATATAGTTTTTTCAATGCATAGTTTTGTGATTTCATATACTGTCGGCCCCGCTTAAACCAATACTGTTGGTTCCAAGAAATATTATTTGATTAAACAGGGTCAGGGGTGATTGTGAGCTCATAAAAAAATACCTGAAAATTTTAAAGAAAAAGTGGGGGAGGGGGGAGTTTTTTGTAAAACCAAGGCCCCTATTACTTAAGCACACCTAATTTTATAATTGTACATACACAATTAATTTTCTTTCATAAACTAACACATTTCATATGCTCAAATAGTTTTTAGTCAAAATATTGTACATGCTTTTAATTAAACTGTAAATGAGTAATAAAGTTACTTGTGAGCTGGTGATGAGCAATTATCTCCAAAAAAATATTTTAAGGAGAAAACAAAAGTATAACAGAATTACTGTTTGTTGTGCGAAAGCATTTATAAAGTAATGAAAGTTGCATTTCATTTATTTGTTTCCTAACTAAGGGTAATAAGCATCAAAAATGAGAAAAATTTGATTCTCATATCGGATGCAAATAATATAATTTAGTAAGGTAAAAAATCAATTAGAATTTTCATCTTAACATTTCTATTTGATGAATATTATTAATAATTATCGGTATAATCATCGAAAATTCGAAAAAGAAAAAAAATCTGAAGGTGGGAAGATAAAAGCATAATTAAAAATATTTTATTTCCAGTATTTTCGAACATGAAAATACCTGAATCGATCATGAAAATACCGGAAATCCAGTAAAATACCGGAACACAATCACCCCTGCAGGGTATTGGATTAAGCGGGGACCTTTAACATTACGTCTATATGGCATCGGCTCTGAGATATTTTATTCGTATAAGCAGGGTATTTGTTTATCCGTTACCCGATTAAGCTGTGACGACAGTACTGGTGGTTTTATGAGTGAAAAATAGATCACAGGGTTCAAACAATAAATCATAATTCTAATATTATGTACGCATGGAATTCTAAAACAGACCTCTATGTTCTCTGCAATACACACTAAAGTACAGCGACATAACAATGCAATTTAATTTACTTGTTTCAATAACAGAAAAATTAGATATATTTTAATCAAGTATTTCTTGTGTAATAGTAATATTTCTTTCAATAATCTTAATTTAGCCTTGATATCGCGTAATCTGACTTTTTTTTTCAAAATATTTTCACATAATTTAATCTTGGTTTATGCTTTTTCTTTTAATGCTGATATTATTTTTAATTAATAAGTATTAAAAGTAGAAAAAGTTGTGTATTTCTAGATTTTTAAAACATTTTTTGTTTAAAAAATGCTAAATTTTACTTGAGAATTTTTTAAAATTTAATTTAAGAATTTTATTTTTAGGAATTTTACAATTCTAATATTGATAACATGTAAACAATTTATAAATTTCCAATTCATATTTTACCAAAATATATACTGTCGGCCCCGCTTAAACGAATACTGCCGGTTCCAAGAAATATTATTCGATTAAGCTTGGTATTTGTTTAAACGGGGACCTTTAACAATGCGTGTGAGCCAATATTTAGAAAAGTGCCAATTTGAAGTTGGAGTTTTCTGAAAAAAAAATTTCTTTGCAGAAAAAAACTAATATTGGATTTTAAGTCTAAATTGGGTCTAAATGCAAGAAAATAAAAGGGGGGAGGTCAAGGAAGTTATTTACCCCCTCCTTAGATGACTCACTTTTAAGCCGTTACAGATCTGATGAATGTTACAGATCTGATGTTAATATGAGCTACATATTTAAGTTTATGCTTTCAGTCTTCGTTAACATCTCTAAATATGATATCATTTCCTTGCATTTTGAGCATAGAATTAAGATAATTATATTAAAATATATATATATTAGGCTAAAAAATCAAATTTCATTATAAAAAAGCATTTCTTGGAAATAAAAATGAGCGATAAGGTTTTTAGATAAAATAAATTATGAGATTACCAAATCCAAGCTAATAAAACATTTGTTTTGTTTTAAAACAACACACAACTTCAACTTTTTCAACACAAAACTCTGCTGCTTGCTTTTCTTTAATTAGTAGCAGGAAATTTAATTTCTTGATCAGAAATTCAAATTTAGCATGCTAGTTATTTAGTTTAGCAAAGTTATAAGAAATTGAAGCACAAAAAAAAAAAAAAAAAAAAAAAATAAAAAAAAAAAAAATAATAATTAACTTAATTTCTGCAGTGTCAATTTTTCTTATTTTACTAACTTCTATTGTTAGGTCATACAAACAACAAATGAAGCAATTGTACTAAAACTCATTGCTTTTCATTTTTTAAGAACAAAAATATTCAATATATATTAGGGTGGAGTGAAAAAATCAAAATGTAATAAAAGCTTAGTGTTAGCGCGGAAAAGTTGCCTTTTGTATAGATATTGAGTCATGCAAAAGCATTTTTAAAACAAAATATATCTTCAGGGTCCGCTTTGACCTTAAAGTTGAGCATTTTTGCATCGAAACTTACATAAGTTACAACAATGTCATCAAAAATCGAAATTTGATAAAAGCTAAGTAATAGTGCGGAAAAGTTGCCTTTTGTATAATTATATTTTCATTTAAAAGCATTTTGCAAAGAAAATATATCTTGAGGGTCCTCTCGCGCCTTGAAATTGACCATTTTTGCATCAAAATTGACTAAATTGCAATATTTTCATCAAAAATCAAAATTTGATAATAACTAAGTAATAGTGTAGAAAATGTGCCACTTGTATATGTATTTTGTCATGTAAAGTTATTTTTATTACAAAAAATATCTTGAGGCTCCACCCGCGCCATAAAATTGAACATTATTGCATCAAAACATAAAAATATTAATGATTTAACCAAAAATCAAAAATTTTCAAATATGATGTAATAGCTCTAAAAAGATGGCTTGATGTGTAAATTATATTCCAAACACAAGTATTTAAGTTACAAAATATATTGAAATATTTCGCACATGCCTTGAAGGTACATTACAATACTTGAATAACATAACAATACTTTGCACTCTGAGAAAATGTATTAAAAGTTATTTCTTTAAAAATATTAGCTTTAATATAGATCAATTATATTTTATATAAACAAAAATTTACTAGTAAAAGAATTTCTTAAATAATAATAGTTTAATAACATAACAATACTTTGCACTCTGAGAAAAATGTATTAAAAGTTATTTCTTTAAAAGTATTAGCTTTAATATAGATCAATTACATTTTATAAAAAACAAAAATTAACGAGTAAAAGAATTTCTTAAATAATAATAATTTAAAAGAAGTGGCTCTCTGCTTTTCATATGAACGTTGCTGCTCCAAATTGTGAATTTTACATATGATCAACTACAAGTATTAAACATAATAGTATGAAAACCGTGAATCTAATTTTCAACAGCCACGGAAGTTACACACAAAAAAATTAAGAAGTTACAAAATGAATTCTAAAACTGTTGAGCCCTCAAACCATTATCAGCAAACTACAAGCAATGACACATAGATTGGAGGAAAAGTTGGATTAAAGATCAGTTTGATGACTGACAGTATTCAGAATTAGTGTTAAATTGTGGCATAAGTTTTCTGGATTCTAATCGAACTCGAATGCATCCATCTCTGTTGCACGCACCACAAACCGTAGACGATGCTTCTGTGACTAATTTAACGCATCGTTCCACTGCTTTAGTATGGCATGGGAGGGTTTGAAAATCAAATAATTCAGAAGGTACGCCATTAAGTACCATTTCTTTCAAATCCTTATCTGGAATCCCAATTGTAAGTGGAGGCTCCGTATTTTCCCAATTTTGCCAATCGATGAGTTCATGGTAGTCTTTAGCATCGAAATTAAAATCTGGAATTATAAATTCTCGCAATCCAATTGACTTCTTTGATCTTACCGCCATAAGTCGATTCAGACCAAGTTCCCTGACGCATTTTCGATCATCTGTGATCATCGCTATCAATATGTTTTCTGGATTCCCAAAGTAACCATTGCGCTGAATGACAGCATCAATCACAGCTTTTAATTTAGTTGAGAGATATTGAGATTTTTTGATTGTTTCAAAGAGGTGCTTGGAACCGTACTTGCAAGAGTGGTTAATTTTGATGGTAAACCACATGGGTGCATACACTTTCATAACATACTCTGCTAATGTGTATAAGTTCTGTGACGGACTGTCAGTTGTCATGTACAGCCGTAAAATTCTATTTCCCGTCATTAACCACCGTGAGTGCACTAATGTTCCAGGTGCTCGTTTTGACAGATTTTCAGAGCACTGGCCGCTAGCCACAGCTTGACAAATATCGAATAAGTACTGTTGATCAGTGATCAACTCATTTTTATTTATGTTCGGGAGATCAACTTGAATCGGTTGAAACTGCGCAATCGGCAACTCTTCACATCCATCCAATGCTTTGCCTATGATCCCACAGAATGCACGTGGACCTTCAGTTTTACCGTCTTAGGCAGGGATTCAAGTGAAACAGGCGATCGCAAACTGCAATCGCTACTGGAAATGAATTACATTAGAACGTTTCTTGATAAAAACATCGTGACGTCAGCGTGACGTTTGCCTATGAAAAACGAGCTAGATAAAACGTCACAGCCTACTTGGCGAATAAGAGGAGATCGCCGACTGCTTGTGAGCTCTTATTGGCTCCGCTCGTAGTGACGTCAGTGCCAAGTTAAGTTGATGATAATGTAATTCACTTCCAGTAGCGATTGCAATTCGAAGCGATTGCAATGGTGTTTCACTTGAATTCCTGCCTAAGTATTGCAGAAGGTGTCTCAAGGGGAGTTCGTTAGAATGAAGTTGGCGTACTAACCATTGCAACGGTTTCTTAAAATGAATTTCGAGCAGTCGAATTACTCCTCCCTTTCTTCCAACATTTACGTTGGTTCTGTCACATCCAACTGCTTTAAAATTATCAACTGAAATTTTACTGTTTGCTATATAGTCAACATACTTTTACTATAACAAACTTTTTCATGACATTTGTTATTTATTTACGGGAAAGAGAAGGAAGTTATAAATACTGTAGTTAAAAAAAGAAAGATTTTTCAAGAAAAAAAAAGGTTAAACGCTGATGTTTAAAATGAAATAGAGAGTATAAATTTATCAATTACGTGTTAATAGTATACTACATAACATTTTTAAAACATATTTTTTCGATAATAACTTTTTTTATATTTAGTATAGAAAAAAGTAAGTTAATATTAAAGCACTATAAAGCAAAAGCAAGGTTTTTGAAATTCAAGGTCAAAACGGCCCTAAGAAATAAAAAAATATATATGTTAATATTTTAACTTTCTCCTTTTTAATGTTAAATCATATTTTTTCCCCTCCGCAAAAAGTTGAGCATCAAAAATAAAAATTATCTGCATTAAAAGTGGAATTTTATGAAAAAACTGTAAAATTTGCAGATTTCAAGGTCAAAGCGGACCCTGAAGATGGAAAGCTAGAGGAAAAATATTTTAGCCACTTCGTTTTGGGACCAAATGGCAACTTTTCCAAGCTAACAGAAATTGAATTTCGAAAAAAAATTTTTTGCCTGTACTTTCACTCCACCCTAATATATATGGCTAAAACCTATGATTTTTGCTTTTTATAATTCTGAAACGTGTGAGTTAGTTCTGTAACATATTCGCTGTTTTTCAATGTTACCGCTCTGACTGTTACCGATCTGACAAACTGATAAAGTTTTTTTTTTTTAAATTTCCGAGTGGATCGCACTAAACCAAAATCAAACACGTGGTTTTTCACTTGTAATAAAGGACTATACTTATATATAAAATAATTTTTAAAATAATAAAAACTGCGCATTTTAGAGCGTGTTACTGATCTGATGACTCAAATGACACATTTTATAAAATCACTTAAAAAATCTTAGCTACAATTTTAGATTCAGAAATGCAAATTTTTAATTATGATTCGATAAAATATCCCACCAGGTACTCAGTATCACGTGGTATAGGTGCAGGAAATGATTTTGGGAGCCTAAACATAGATCGGAAGTTATTGTTACCACTCTGACGGCGGAACTTGGGACACGCTTATTTCGCATCGGCTAGAAAATCAGAAATCGATTAAAACAAAAATGAAGTAAAATATTAACAAAGGGGTAAAAATAGAATCGTTTTTTTGTGCAAGTGCGTTTTTTTGGGAAGTTAGAAAGTGCGCATGACCTGTTTGCATGCTAAGCTTTGCTACTTGGGACACGTTACCGATCTGATTTTTGATGTATAAAAACAATATTTTCTGAAGAAAAAAACAAATTTTTTTCTGATGTTATTAGATGAAATGAAAGCAGAACCTTACCTTCTTTCTGGGGAAAATTATTTTTTTAACTAGTTATTGAAATACTAGTGAAAATTCACTTGGGACTCAAATTGGCACTTTTCTAAATATTAGCTCGTCTATTTTAACAGAATTTAACAGAAGTCTAATTTAACAGAATATAATAAAAACTATTACTTGCTGTGCAATATTGTACGATATTTTAAGGAAAGTTTAAATTTTACATGCTTTGTTTTCCTTCCACTCAACATATATAATGTATAAGTTGAAAGAGTTGACTGTTACTACACTACACATCAGCAAAAAGAAACAATTAAATTTGTATTTCCCAAACAAAAAAAATTATTAATGAATTTATGTTTATAGAAAAAAAAAAGCAATCCCAAACTAAACAATAGTTTCAAGTCCTATACAACTCAGTACTTACTTCTTCAAAATCTCCCCCATCATTTTCGTCAAAATCTGAATCATCTTCGTCTTTATATCTGTTGAAATCTATTCGAAGCCAATGATACTAGAGAGAGATTATAAATAATTTTAATATACATTGAAAAACTACACAAATCTACACTATACTGCATCGAAAAAACTATAAATTTTTTTTATTAACTTAAAAAAAAAAACAAATTACTAGTTTCTTTCATAGTCTTGACAGTTGACAATTCAACAAGATTTTTGAAAAACAAAGAAATATGTAGAGTTTAAATCCAACGTTTAAATGCACAAATTTACAGGTATACTGTAGACATGTGTTTCGGGACTACAAGGAGCCCCTTTTTCAATACAAGAAGTGTGAGCTTTAGGATGAAGAATCATCCGATAAAAGGATCGGATGATTCTTCATCCTAAAGATCACACTTCTTGCATTGAAAAAGGGGCTCCTTGTAGCCCCGAAACACGTGTCTACAGTATACCTGTAAATTTGTGCATTTAAACGTTGGATTTAAACTCTACATCTTTCGCACAAAGGTATTTATTTTCTTCTTTTCTTCAAAGAAATATGCTTTAATTTTACAGTGCACGGGGAAAAAGGGACTTTCAGGAAAAAAAATAGTTCTCAAAAGCAATGATATTCTACAAATGCAATATACAACAGCATACATAAAAAAGAGACAAAAATTCTTCTGAAGTATCAATCACTTTAATAGCATGACAAAAAATCACAACTACAAAGAAAGACTGAAAGCTTCTGTAAATATGTCTGAGGAGCTAAGAATCAAGAAGCAGCATATTACCCCTCTTTCTTAGTTGTGTAAGATTCACAAACTAAGCCTACTGTCAAAAATCACCGAGCTTGGGTTACGAAAAATAAATAAATAGATTGCAGGACTATTAATGCTTCACTTTCGTAGGAAATACGAGTTTCTTCAAATAATTTGAGGTGATTACTCTCAATTAATACTCTCAAAGTGCATGCAAAAAAAAAAAGAAAAAAAAAGGTTAAAAGCGACTAGAAGTTCTTATTTTTGTTTTTTTGTTTCATTTATAAAAATTTTCTCCCATGCATTTCACACACTGATAATTTATTTCGGTCACTTATGGTGTATTGTTGCAAAAACTCTTATGATTACAGTAGAACCCTGATTTTACATTTTCAGTCGGTCCAGTGATAAAAAACGTACCAAGAGGGAAAACGTAAAATCTGGGTCGGGGTTAATAAGCTAATCGTATTGTTTAAAAACATACCATTTTCTTAGTGAATGTACTAGCGGGGAAATGTGTTATCCTCACTTTTTTTTCCTTTTAGATACGTTCCATGCTTACAAGTCTTGCAAATTAGCATGGTTGGTATTTGCAAAAAATAAATACGTTTTTATACTTAGACTCGCTTGATCAGCTGAGAGAACATATTCCATTACTTCTCCATCCTCATTGTTTCATTATCATCGAAAGCGGGTATTCAATCTGATATTGAGAGAATTTGTGATGAGATAGGGACAATACAAGCAACATTGAATTCTGAGAGAATTTTAAGAAGAGTATTAGCAGCTTTGGTACTCAGTTGTTGTGAAGTAAGAATAGATGAGATGATCGGAAAAAGTCCCTTTTACAAATGACTGCAAGATAAAACAAAAACAATGCTATAGCAGTTTTATACAGCTTGAAACTAATTTATCTTGGGAAAAAAAAGTTTGTACAAGTTGTGTCGGTTAAAAAAGATTTTTTTTAATGTGTTTGTCGAAAAAGTACTAAGCAGACGTCTTCAAAAAGAAAAACTTCAAATCCGGAATCTTTTACCATTATCAATATAGCTTCTCCCCGGGACCATCAGAACATGGCGTCGGAAGAGGGATAATGTACCAAACGAGCAACCTAAAATCCGGGTTCTACTGCATGTCTTTCAATTGCCATTTAGGTATTCAACTTTTTCGAAATTTGATGCTGATGAGGCGGCAGATTTTAAAATATAATTCTAATTTTTTGTGTGTTTTAAGTTCTTTCATACAGGCAACTTTTAAGAGCAACTCCAAAATTACAGACAATATTTGGTATTATTTATTATTTTTCGTAATTTGCTCATCCTTTGTCCAATTTTCGGCCTCTTGAGGGGACAGAAGGTATCAACCTAGAAGTATAAGGTTTTTCACGTATTTTAGCAATGGCAGTTCACAACTTTTCCGCACTACTGCTAAATGATCTGGGAAATTTCTATTTTTCCAATGCGCCTTTATGTTCATCCCATAACTTCATTTTCATTTAAATTTCATATGAAAACTCAAAGAGTTATTTCTAAGAACGACTTATATTATTGTTGTAAACAGTTTGAGCTTTTTTGAAAGAAAGAGTAACTATTTAGTTTATATAAAGCGAAGCAAATGAAATACGGACAAAATGTTAATTTTAATGGGCAAAAATAAATAGATGAAAATCTATTGCATCCCTTAGGAAACAATATCTATGTTTTGTTTTTTTCATTTTAGGTGTGATGAAAAAATATTTCAATGTCCCCAAAATAGCAGTTGGTGAATAAACCATTTTGTATAAAGGAAAAGACAGAAAGAAATGACAAAGGGGGAAAATTGTGTACCGGCAGAATATTTTCAACATCGTAGATATCTTTTTTTCCCCGGAAAAATATTAAAAACAGTATTTTTAACAATACAATTAAGTTTAACACTTGATCTTAAACATTACAACTGTTTTTAAATTAAAAATCTGTATCAAAATAGCAAAGGCTATAATATTTAGTAAAACAATTAGGAGAAAATTCTCAAATATTCTCCCATAATATTACCAAAATTCAACTATTTATCAGGAATTATCAGGATTTATTATCAGAAATTGTACTCCTCTAAAAAGAAGTACATGCTATGATAAATAGAAAAAAATCTGAAAGTGATAGGTAATGCAGTTCACCTTTTTATTATCTTTTAGAAGCCTATTCCAATAGGGTCCTTCTTCTGCTTTCTTTAAAATAAAATCAATCCCTCTATCAGTGTGGGAATATTTTGATTCCTAAAAGAAAAGTTTCAAACATTATACATTTAATGACAGATCATATACTTATGAATAAAAAGATTATTTATAAAACCAATGCAAGCTAAGCAGAAAAAGGAAGTTTTTTACACTATAGAAGCTTAACATGTACCAATAACATGGAAAACAAAGTAGCAAATCACATGTTTAATTCACTAAAATATGTTTTTTAATGCACCAGTATTTTTTTCTTTTTTGAATTTATCTATATATTCTTAAAAAAGTAAGCTCAAAGATATTGTGAAAGGATGTTTGTGGCTGGCCTGCGTCCAGGGCCGCCCCATGGCTCCTACAGACTTGAAACTTGGCACAAAATCGAACCCCGTAGATTTGCACCTCGGAGCGATTTTTCTTAATTTCAGAAGATTTTTTTAAATTAATTTTTTAAGCATATATATATTTCACATACTTCTCCAAATTAGGGAACAACAGATCCCCCACCCCCTAATGCAATGTATCGTTGGAAAGAGATTTTTTTTCCGAAAAAGAAGATGTTTGTTCCATTTCTCTCCGTTAATTATAACAGGAGATAGAAGTGATTCTAATTTAGCCATTTTTCAAGGATCACCTCGAGCAAAATTATATTACATTCAACCAAACTGCTCCAATCCAAAACTTTTTCGACAAGGTCGTGTTCCACAAACAAAACCGCTGACTCTTCGTTTTGTTTATTCCTTTGTTTATTGTTCGACTCTTCGTTTTGTTTATTGCTCACAAAATATACACAATTTATCTCTCTTATTTATTTGGCGAATTATTTTAAATTGTACAGGAACATTACAGTTATTGTGCTTTCAAAGGGTATGCGAGCATTTCAGCTAAAGAAAATGATTATTTTACATCAAGATGGGGTGGGGATTATTTTAATTTTTTAACAGGGATGCCGCATTCGGTGGCATATAGTCAATTCGACCCCAAACCACTAGAAGTAGGTCGGTGATGGAGCCGCCGAAGGCGGTGAGGTAGTCCCCGCAGGTGACGAACGGGGGTTGGTGAGCGAAGCAAGCAGGGGGAGGAGCCCCTAGTTTTAGAAATAAAAGGTTGCCATATTTTTATATTGTCCAATCATTAACTACAGGAAAAAGGGAGAAAACACTGGAATTGCAAATTCAAGGCATAGTTGAATACTTGGAAATTAACCTCTTCAGTCCCAGTTCAAGGTACATATGTGTACCTTATAAGTTGTTATTTATACTTGGTTTCAAAGCAAATTATAACAAAAAAAAGTATCCATTATAAAATCTAAGATTGTAGCATTTATTTTTCATCGATCCAAATTTTTTTCTAGGTATTGTTCAGACCTAACAAAGGTTCAAGAAATTCAAATGGTTGACAAAATCAGGACTGAAGAGGATATAGCTCATAAAATAAAAAATTATGAAAAAATCATTCAATAAAGATATATAAATCAAGAAGTGACATTTTACCGATATTGATTCGGGGTCCAGGGCATAAGAAAAATCTAACAATGTAAAAACAAATTGTTAACAGAAATTGCATTTGTTAATTTTTCTGTACAAAAATATAACTAGCACACTTCTAACCCTAAACATGCTTAACACCTTTCTTTTCTCTCTTTTTTTTTTTTTTTGATAACAATGTTAACTCAAGGAAAGTAGCGAAAATATCCTCATTTTTTTGGCCTGGTTTCTGCTTTCTTCAACAAAAATAGAGGGCTCAAATAAAGCACATTCGCAGGGCTTGCAGTAGACTTTTTCAAAGTTTTCGGGAAATTTTAGAATTTTTTTTGGGTAATTTACCAATTTGTTCGATTACAAATAGGTACGGACAGTACTTGATTATATAATAAATAACAAATCAACTGAAAATATATTTTAACTCTTGTAAAGTAAATTACAACTTTCAGGTACTTCCACAACGAAAAAAAGGAGTGAAAACAATAGAGAAATACTAGTGTTTTAACTAATTTATATCACATACTCATAAGCCAGAAGACACTATAATTTGCAGTTGTTTTTTAAGAGTTTTCATTTTCTAAGATGGACAGCACTGAGTTCTTACAGTTGACCAGCTCCTACAAATATTAATTCTGTGCAAGTTATTTCCGTAATGTATTAACTACAGATTTAAATTAACCCTATTTCGCTAGACCAAATGCAAATCTACATTTTTGCAAGCAATATTTAACAAATCTAATTCAATACAAGTCTATTTTTTAAACTCATTAATATTTTTGTTATTTCAACAAATCTGCAAATATAGTTATTTTATTCTCTCCTGTTCTAAATAATTCCTTTCCAAGTTTCTTCTTCATTTTTTGTTTTTTCTATTAATGCAATAGTGCCCAGACTACAGCTTGTGAAGTTGACCAGTATGGTCACCTGTTATGTTACAAATTCAAAAATATCTTTGCATCACCAAACAATGATGATTGATTTTCTACTGCCAGACAACATGGAAAAATCAAAATTTTAATGTGTAAAATGATTTGTATATATCATCAAGTTTTAGAAATTCTATTAATTGTCTTTGATGCACTTTTATTTTAAAATTTTAAGAATAAAAAAAAACTTGCTCATAAAAATGTTGGCTCAAAAATTGCTTATTAACATTTTTGTTGGTTTCTTAATTGCCAGAAAAGTTTCCTATACATTATTAAGTTCTTCAGGAACACAACAATCCTTTGATTTGAAACCAGTAGTGTAATATATATTTACTATTAAAAGCCCCCATACTTGCTTTTCAACTCTGAAATGCGAGCCTTGCATTCGGTATTTCCAATCTTAAATATTAACATTTCTGCAAATTTAATTTTAATAAATGGAGTGCACAATTCCCACTGCAATCTGAAAGTTTCTCCACGCAAATTCTGTCACACAACCAATATACAAAATGCTGAACAACTACAACAATTAAAATGTTACCTCGGCTATAATGTCCTTATAGAAGTTAAGAATACTTTCAAACTCTGTTCCTTCTTCATCTTTCCCTCTGAAATAAAGAAATATACAATAAAAAGTAGGTTAACAGATTAATTATTACTAGTCAAGTTTACACAAAAAAGAAGAAGACACACACAATTACATTCCGGGCAACAATACTTCCAATAAACAATAAAGAGCCTTAGGAATGTAACAAAGGGTACTAATGAAAAGAAATGGATCCTCTCATAAAAAAGCATCAATAAATCAGAAGAAAATCTTTCATGGTACCTGTTCGATTTAAGAGATTTTGAATCATGACTTCAACTTAATTTTTTAATTAAAGAATACACCCCCCCCCCTAAAAAAACACACTGACAAAATTGTCTAATGATTTGTGAAAATGTATAATTGCAACTATCAGAGCTATGCTTTGCGCACATGTTTCAAAAAATTCAAATAGCAGTAAAATGTAACTAGGTGAGCTATTATTTAAGCTAAAAAATAATTAATACAAATATTACTCTAGTAAAATTACACATTAAACAAATAGTAACTTTTTTTAAATTTAATATTGGATTCCTGGAGATGTATTTATAAATCTAAAATTTATCTTTTTGATTTTCCACCACTCATATGAAACATTTCTACAGTTCCACAAATCAAAAAGGAAATTATTTGTTTCGTCTCAGAAAACACTGATATGATAAACAATAACTCAACCACTAAAAATGTTGAAGAAAAGTATCAATCAAGGGTGCAAGTTTGGCCATTCTTCCAAGATGGAAAATATTTGAGACCCCCCCCCCCATGCGTGCTCAGAGGGGGGGGACAAATACTTATTGATTTTACTGTGTCAAAACTAGGGGTTTAGTACTCATTTTATTTTTAGTAGTAAGACCATAGTGAAAGGAAAATTCAAGCAAAAATGGGGGGGGGGGGGGGGGATTTTCGAAATTTGAGTTCTAAAAACCTCATTTTAGACGATCTTTGGTGATATCAGAATAAGCTGTGGCTTATCTAAAGATTAGGCGAATGTAGGTACTCTTCCCGCGCAGTTTTTTAAAATTGAAATTTTAGACGATCTCCGATAATGTTAGGAAAGGAAGGTTCTGAAGTAGTAACCTCGGAAGTTTTTCTAGATCACAGCTGTACTAACAAAATTATAATACATATTTGATAACGTCAGGGGAATGGAGTATTCAAGGACTTTCTCACTCCTTAAAATTGCTGCTTTAAAAATAGTTTAAACTTTTTAGTGCTGTTGAGGAGATTCGAAGGCACTTGCCCAAATTTTTTTCGAAAATGATGTCTTAAAAAGCGATTGCAGGATATATCTGGTTGACGTTAGGGAAAGGTATGAGGCTCAGAAACGTATCCTCAGGGGTTGAAAAAAGGTCTAAAATCAAAATATATTAGTTTTTGATAATATTAGAGTGAGGGCTTGATTTAATTATTTTTTTTAGGGATCAGATTCTCGAAATTTGCTCAAATTTAATTGAAAAAGCACAAAATTAAGAATAATAGAAAAGAATGAATGCAAAGGGTTGATTTAAATATTATGCACGCAAATATGACATTTAACTATGATCACCAAAATTTTGCTTTAAAAATGATGAAAAAAAGAGTTTTGGTAACTCATATTTTCCGACTAATGCATAATTTTGCTGCCTAAATTCCTAAATTTCGATTGCCATCTGAAATATCTGCGATAATTTTTAGGGGGGGGGATATTTATGCTCCAGCTAAACTCAACTCGGGTGCAGCTGCATTGAAATTCCCGAAGGGGTGTGGCAAAACGACGATCATGCAAGTCTTCTGTTGTGGAATATGAAACATAAGATAAGTGAAAAATAATGGCAAGCACAAAATGCAATCTGATTTCGAAATGCGTAAAAAATCGAGACTGAAGGGTAAAGGCGTGAAAAACAACCCAAATGTTAACTTTATGCCAAACCTGTAAACATCGACAAGTAAAAGGGTGTCTTAGAGAAATCCGATTTTATGTTTCGTTAATTTTTGTCTTTGGAAAAAAAAACTGAAGGAATGAGATCGGTTTTTTTCCGTCCCGATGTCAGTCTCGGTGATTTCGTCAAGACGGAAATCCGTCCTGAGACGGAAGGTCTTGTACCCATGGTATCAATTTAAAAAGTGAATTTCCTAAATAAAAAAAAATATTCAAATATGTAGCAATAATGATATAATAAATTTACTGGCAAAGAGCGAACCAAAGTAAAAAAAATATTGCATAGAGATTTTTTTAAACAAATTGTTTTATTTCGAAAACAAATAAATGAATAAAGCAGTTAAGTGCTTATTAATTTAAAAGCTTGTGGTTTTCAAATTAATGTATCTACTAATACATTAATTACGAAAATAAAATCAACAAATGTTTAAGCTTAGTAGAATAAAGATCAAAATCAATCATTTTAAACTTACATAATATCAAAATATTTTCCATCATATCAAATGATTGAAATAATAGCAAGATGTAAAAAGATTGAAATCTTAAACAGACAATTGAAAAATGTTGCCTTTTGGTGTTTATTATAGTATTAATACAAAAATGTACTCAACAGCGTGGGAAATAAGCGGTATCGCATCGCAGTTTACGATTCAAAACGAGTGAAAGACTATGCAATATCCTAAATTGCATCGAAAATTTTGCGATGCAAAAAAAAAAAAAAAAAAAAAAAACACCTTTTTTTTAAAAAAAAAAATAACATTTGGCAAAACTAACCGTTTCTAACTTTAAAATTTGTGCATCGAATCCGTTCTTCCGGCCCATTCTTTGATTGACGTTATCTCTCCACATAGGACGTGACCAACTCGTCAAAGTATCTCGCGTTATCAATGCCGATTTAGCTAACTAATAAAAAATTAGCTGTCAGCTAATTAAAAAAAATTAGCTGTTAAGAGAATATACTTGATAAATTTAAATTATTTTTTTGATTAATAAATAAGGCATTATTTAAAACTTAAAAGATAGAATTGGTTCTAAACTTATTTGTTTACGTGTGATGTGTTAGTGAGTTTCGTAAAACTGCTCCTCAATTTTACAGAACTGCTCCTCAATAACAGAATTTGAGGAGCAGTACTGCTCCTCAAAATGAAATACTTATTTCCCACGCTGATACTCAATAATTAATGTACGTGATATAACTACAAAAATTTTAGGAAAGATGACAAAACAATGATGAAACCGACTAAATCTCAACTGACAACTGAGTAATTAGCATCATTTCTTGTTTTTATTGTCTTTCTACCAGCATTAGAAATAAGCAGTCATTAGTCCCATTTTGCAACAAAAATCTTGATTTGATGCAGTGAAAAATTTGACGGCTAAAGCTTTGGATCACATAGTTTAACTTCCTTTTCTTCCAACTCATCCAAACTGTGACTTGTAGGATAAATTTGAAAAGTCATTTTGAAATGCAAATGAATTCGTCTTTCAATAATCCTTTTCATTTGTATATCTTACAGCTAACATTTTTATAAAATGAATATTTTTTAGCTTCTACATGTTTGATTCATTAAAAATGGCACCTAAGTTATTCATTTTGACGCCTAAAACCCTATTCTAAACGTCATCATGACGTCTAGATATAATTCTTATTTCAAACGTCCTTATTTAACTTTTAAATGTTATGAAAAGGTCTTTCCAGATGCATGGAGACAGTCATTTACTTAGTGATGTGCCTTGTCTTTATAACAGCACATGCAAGTTTCTAAAGTTGAAGCTGCAAGTTACATTTTACAAATACCAATACAATAATTGAACTTATAAATAATACTCTTCAATTAAATCAAAAATAAGGTATTAAATTACCAATTCAATTACGTGGCACACATATAAAAAACAATTTTGAATTCTTATACCATACTTGATGCTAAAGCTATTGGGAAACAATCTAGAGAGAAATTAGGTCTGTTAAAGGACCCTTCACAAAATTCAGTCACTCAAAAAAGGACCCTTCACAAAATTCAGAAACTCAAAAAGGGATTCTTTACAAAATTCAGTCACTCAAAATGGACCTTTCACAAAAATCCCACACACAAAACTGACTCTTCACAGAAATCCGAGTTTACAGAACGATTGGGAATATTTTTTGCTGTAACTATTTTTCACAAAATTAGGAATTAGTTTTCACAAAATTCTAAACTATTTATCACAAAATTCCAAAAACAGGACCTTGGTCAAATATCCTGGATTGACCCCCTGCTTAACAACAGGGTTCGCCAAAGCAGGCCAGAATATTTTGACATTTGGTTGGATCAATGTTAAGTCTATGGAACAGAATTCGTTTTTAACGAGCAAGACCCGGTTTTAACGAGCAATTTTTTCTCATCTTTCTAGTCTTTTTTTTTTCCCCCTGCCGTTCAATATTTTTGTATGAAAAATTCCAGCATCATTTCAGTGTCAATAGGAGGAGTTCACAAATCTGGTATAACAGGTAGGGTTCTCCTTTAAGACTGTAGCGCAACCAGGAGCTTTTTGCTGGTGGGGGGGGGGGGGGGTAATCGTCATTAAATAAAAAATAGTATTTAATTAAATTAATTGATGTAATTAAAGTAAGTGAAAATTAAATAAGTAAACTCAATTATTTGACCTCCCAAGCCCCCACCCCTACTGCTTGCACACCGACCATGAGGACCCGTTTACTACGGATCTAACGAACATGTTAACGGTCTCTTTGGGCTCGTTATAAGCGAGTTCGACTGTATTAAAATTTCTCTTGAAAAAAGCCTGCGTTTATCGTCAAAAACCAAGGCGGACTTTGTGTTTTTTCAAACCCTGCTTGACAGCCACTTTGACATGTTAGTAGTCTGCAGAGATTCTATAAATTCATCAACTATAAAGTTAGACATCAAAATTCAAGAGTCAATAAAAATACAAAATTTATAACATTAATGAGGTTGAAAAAAAAAATATTAAACATTATGTCTGTTGATTGTTTACCTAAAAACCAACTTGTCAGAAGTAATATTGATTTCTGGCTTCTTACAGTCGGGAACATGAATGAAAACATACACAAGACTGCGCCTTTCAGCCCACTGCACAGAGGCAGGCCTGAAATTATGATATAAATAGCATTAGAAATAACAATCATGAACATCTTCAATACAGTAATAGAAATTTGAAATGGGCCCTCTGATGATACCCTCGGATGTTTGCCAGAGGTGAAAATTTTAAATCCAGATTTAATTTCTTAATTAGTAAAAATATAGTTGTAAAAAAAATAATAAACAGATATAATTTCAATCTATTTCAGCAAATGAAACCAAAATTGAATTCATTATTTCAAAAAGGATGAACATCTTATTCAATTTCATCGGACTAGCACCCTTTGTAAAATAATCGATTCAATTAAACTAAATGGGAAAACATGCCTTTAGATGAAATTAATGTTTTTGCATTATTTCTCCCCACCCTGCCTCTCCTAGAGATATATTGTTTTTTGGTATGACCAACTCTGGGTGTATAGATATGTTGTGAATTTAAAATCAATTAAATTGATTGACAGTCAAACACCATGTCTCTTTCACCAACAAAAAGTAGCAGAACTAGTTCAAAAACAAAAAGTAATTCCTTATTTGACAATGTTCTAAAATCATTTACCTTCAAAATTTTACTGTTAAGCATCTTATTAAAACAGACGGTTCTAGGGTTGCTGCTCCAGGCAGGCATCTAGAATTATGATTTATCTTATTCTAGTACAATAAATTGCAGCAAATCTAAATTTATACACTTGCGTTTAAAATAGTAGAAGCTCATCAAAGAGTTGCTGAAGAAGAAGCCCACAACACTACAGTTTTCCATTATTTTAAAATAGAGTGCACTCTATTTTTAAGACCCAGAGTAAAAATATAGGATTCAAGCACAAAATTTAAGGCAAGCTAAAATTTAAAAAGTCTAACTCCTGAATCGCATGTAACACTTCATCATATTACCTATCAAGTTCAAAAGATAGTAAATCTGTTTTTAAAGTTCCAAGGCATGAAGCGGAAATATTTTAATGCACACCGGTCTTTAAATTTTAAATAGAATACTGGCTTCCCGTCTTTAAAAGAGAAAACTATTAAATCATAGATCTCAATCTTTCCTGAAAGTAAGAAAAGTAAGTATATGAATAACAGTTAAGAAAACAAAATTATTTGAACTACTCAACATAAAGCAAATCATCATCATATAACAATAGGATATCAATTAGCAATGCTCGTACAATGTCGCTTTTCAGTAGCTTTTAAAAAGAAGGGGAGAATGAAAATGAATGAATTTGATCAGAGAGCATTTTTCAAACCTTTTTGTAGTTTCATCACCAGTCATTTTCAGAAATTAAGAACAAAGATGGTGAGTTTTTGCGAGGAATCGTTTCACACGTGCGGCACTTCAGCAAAAAAGGGAATTTCCGCGTTATTCTAGATTGTTTTTATTCTAAGATTGCCAGATTTCTTTGACTTCTTCTTCTGTGATTTAGCAGCAGAAGGCCAAGGCTCTACTAAATCAGTTCTTTCGTTTTTCTTTCTATGGAGCCTTTTCGGAAAAGAAGGACTTGATACTTAGGCAGGGATTCAAGTGAAACAGCACTGCGATCGCTTCGAATTGCAATCGCTACTGGAAGTGAATTACATTATCATCAACTTAACTTGGCATGACGTCACTACGGGTTCAGCCAATAAGAGCTAACAAGCACTCAGCGATTTCCTCTTATTCGCCAAGTAGGCTGTGACGTTTTATCTAGCTCGTTTTTCATAGGCAAACGTCACGCTGACGTCACGATGTTTTTATCAAGAAACGTTCTAATGTAATTCATTTCCAGTAGCGATTGTAGTGTGCGATCGACTGTTTCACTTGAATCCCTGCCAAAGACATTTTCTTTTTCTATGCTGAAAATTTCAAATGATGCTGTTTTTGTTTTGATGTATTTTGCCTGAGCATAGAATATACAGCGGCGTTTAAAAAATATGTGCGTTTTCTTACGCTTGTAAAAACTTTAAAAAAATAAATACATTGAGCTAATAAGCATTATTCCCTTAATAACATTGTCTTTACGTTGAACATCAAGAAAAAGCTGAAAAAAATAGTAAGGCCACATAGACATGATGAAAGTTAACTTATTAGCCAGCAAAATGTTTATGAACTTAATCAATCTTGAAGTTATGGATTCAAATAAAGTCATTTAAGCGTATTATGGAACAATCTCAGAAGTATACCATGCGAATTTATTCAGTTCATCCTTTTTCTCGTAACATTCCCCATTTACATAAATATCACTCTCTAAAATGCCCCAGTTCAAAAAACTTCACTTCAAAGAACTGAAACTGTACTCTGTGTAGCAAGTAAGCAGTAGCCAGGAAAAAAATTCGGGGAGGGCAGGGCCCAGTCAGTTCGCACATTGCCCAACACATAAATTTTTGTCTGATAGGAGTCTTTTTTCTTGCTGATCCTCTCTCCCTCTCCATGCTGTCTCTTTTGTGTTTATTTATTAATTTATTTTTCTTGTTTAATTTTTTGGACTGACCTTATTTACTGGGGTAGGAATACCAAGAGAGAAATGCAATGAACACTTTTAAGTGGGGTAGTATATTTGTAATAGTAGGGGGTCCGGAGGTTTCTCCCCCGAGGAAATTTTTGAAAATAAGTTTTAAAATTCTGCATTTTGAGGCCTGATATGGGACAATTGGGACTTCAAAAATATGTTGGAAAAATGCGCAAACAAAAACCTTATAAATGTTCTGCATTCTTTTACAAATTAAGATTAATCAAGATAAAAAAAAGGTAGTTTAAGAAACAATTAACATTAATCAACTGAGAGGAAGAAAAAGGGAGGAGAAAATATTAACACATCACCACTTGCTTGCTCCAGTTTACAGTATAATTACCAATTACATAGCAGTTTTTGATCAATTCCTCAAATCACTGACAGAAACAGCACTTAATATAAAGTGACCAACAGTGTATAAAACGCATAAAATCCTTTAAAAGAAATAATATAGAGATTTAAAAAATAATTAAGAGAGCAATATTCTGGCCATTCAATAAATTCATAGTTTATTTTTTTGATAAAAAATAGAATTGAAGCAATTTTTAAGGCGTTTCAAAAATGAATTAAATGATTTTTAAAGACTAGAACAGAAAAATATTTCATGCATTTCATTTGCACTTTCTAGTCTCTGACGTTTTAATTGTTGATTGGACAGTCTTTCGAAATTGTTAAAACTTTGAAAGACGCACCTGTTTTAAGCTAAAAATATTTCTGAAAACGACAATTTCGTTTTCAATCCCAAGTACTGCAGAAAACGAAAAAGATTAAATATAGTGTAATATTTCTGCTCGTGCTTAATGTATTAATAAAGGAACAATTACAAAGGAACTTCCAAAATACTGAATTTAGTTTTTAATAAATAGTTAGAAATGAAACATGTAAGTCACAAAAAATATTTTTACAAATATGCTACAGAAAATGCTGGAACAGATTTTTGCATGAATGCAGGAGGATTTTTTTTTTTAAATCAAGGAGCTGAATTTCACGCAACTTGACACCCCCCTCCTCTATTTGCGTTAGAAACTTTAAAATTCAAGGTTTACAGCTACTTTCAACAATATTTTCAAAATTTTCAAACATTTGTAAATGATTTCTTAAGTATTTTTTTTTTTTCAATATTAGGGGACCCAACAAAGTGGAGGGTCAGTGAACGTATCCGTTTTTATGTGGTCTTGTTGATTGGAGCCATGTTTAGTTATTAAAATCCCTCGAGGATCACATATGCTTATAAATGGGGACCAACAAAATGCCTTCTTATTTGGATCGGGGCCGCCGAGAAGCAATTTCAGCCTAGTCGGATACTAGGGGCCTGGCCCTTAAAGGGGGGGGT